>CM062276.1:943523-1183523 GCA_031216635.1 Dissostichus eleginoides
ATTGATTCATCTCTTCCTCTGCATGGTCTCTTCTTCCCCAGAGTGTAAAGGAGAAGACACAGTGACCCAGACAACAGGAGATGTGAGAGCTACTGAAGGAGGCACAGTTACACTTGGCTGCAAATTTCAGACATCTAATACAGCCAATATGTTCTGGTACAAACAAGAAGTCAATGGTTACCCAAAGTACATGTTGAAGCGTTTCTCAGGAGGTGGAGATAATGCTGCAGAGTTCAAGAAAGACAGATTTGATGCTACACTCAACGAGACATCAGTTCCTCTGCAGATCTCCTCTGCTGCAGTGACAGACTCTGCTGTGTACTACTGTGCTCTGAGGCCCACAGTGACAGGAAACACCACAACTCTGTACAAAAACCTCTGGAGCAAAGACAACACAATACTGATCAACATCCACCAGAGGGAGCCTCTCTCTTTTAGAGTTTAGGAGATAAGACAACTAACGTTCAAACAACTCAGCCACCAGCAGAGGCTTCCTTTCTCTTCACTGGTTCATTCTCTATCTCTGCAATACATATTTATATGTTTGTCTGACACTCTTATCCAAAGGGTTTTCAATATTAAAAGATAAGTATTATTTTTAAATAAATCACATTTATCTGACTGGATCTGAATGTGTTGTGGACTTGCAGAAGGTTTATGATCGTGCTCCCTGAGTGTTGTGGCAAGAACTGAAGGAGTTTAGGCAGGGTTCGAGTTATAATCTGAGCTTTATGGGGGTCTTTAAAACTAACTTTAGTGGCGGAGATAAATATATCAATTACAGCCGGGTAATAACGTTTAATAACAGGTGATATTTACCTTGGAGGTGAAGTGCAGGCATATTGTCATTCAAGAGAGAATACGATGCGTAGTTCTATTTCGTATATGGCTTCGCCCTCTAAGGCTATCGCTATTGGGTAATCCCCTGCGCAGCCGCGCAGCACTGAAACACTTGTAGTCCACGCCCACCCGCAAGGTGGGCCCCACCCTCGGGCACCCTTCCGGTATAAATAGGAAGGAGGCCCGACAATCTGCTCCCTCTTTTTCTTCAGCACCCCGTAAAATACTGAAGCACAAGAGACACTTCGATTAGCAAACATGAGTACCAACTGTGTGAGAGATTGTCCCTCATGTGGCTTTGGTATATCATGAGCTACGACCAGCACACGTCATGCGAATCCTGCCTGGGGTCAGAGCACGCGTACGAGGCTCTCAGCCAGCAGGTCGCATGCACCCACTGTGCCCGTCTCCCCTCGGACGACAGGAAGCGCAGAGCGGACGCTCTCGCTGCTGCGGCCGAGGAGGACGATTGGCCCGTCCAGGCTTTCGAGCCTGTGGGCGGCAGCCTCATGTCCCTGGAGCCGAGTGCCGGGCAGGAGTCGGACGACTCCTACCCCACCTCCCTCCACGGTTCACCGTGCGGTTCTCCCCTCCCTCTGTCCCCCCCGTCCGGAGCAGGGTGCCGGCTTGACGGCCGAGCACGCGGCCCCCTTCTCCGTCATCACGCTGCCGGCGATAGGTGGCATCCTGGGGGAACTGCCGGAGATCATATGCAAGGCGGCCGCCTGCAGAGGTCTCCCCGTTCCCCTAGCTCAGGGGGTGCAGACGGTCAGGAGTGATCCGATCTGGCCACGCTTTCCCGCCATCAGGAGGTAAGTATGTCCGCCGACCGGGTGCACCAGTGTGCCTTTCAGGTGTCGGCGGCGGCGAACAACATCGCGCTGCTCTCCAACTCGGTGGTGACGCTGGTGGAGCGGTCCACCACCTTGGCCGCGGTGGAGATCAGCAAGGCGGCCAGCACGGCGCTCACACTGTGCGCGTCCGTTGCTGTCTCCCAGGCAAGGATCGCCGCGTGGGTGACGCAGATTCAGCGCCACCTCTGGCTGCAACAGGCGTCTGTTACGGAGACGGCCAGGAAGGTGCTACTGGACGCTCCAATCAGCCCGGACGGGCTGTTCGGACCCCAGTTCCACGCCATGGTGGAGTCCATGAAGGCGGCTGCAGAACAGGCGGACGACATCCGCCAGGCACGTTAGCTGGCTCCAGCCTGGGGCGGCCACAGCGGCACCAACGCCCGCAGCAGCCGCAGCACGCAGCCGCAGCGTCCAACCCGGCCACAGCGGCAGGCGGAGAGACGCACACAGCAACCGCAGCCGCGGCGTCAGGCTCGCCCGGCGGCGGCAGGGGCTCCGCCCCGCGTCTCCGCTCCCCCGCCACCCCAGAGACAGAGGGGTCTTCCGGCGGTGAGTCAACGGGGAGTGAGGCACTCCTGCTCCTGGTCTGCTCCGCGAGAGCCTCCGAGGAAGCAAAGCCGCTTCTGACGTGTTGGGGGGGGTTGTGAGATAAATGAAATGGGTTCATTTTCCAACTTGTTGTCTGAGGCATCAGTATCAAGTGTTTCTCACATATCCCCCACTCTACCAGCTGCCTATAACCTATCGGTTAGTAGCCAGCAGGGCTCGTTGAAAAAACCTGCAGTTTTTAATCTATCGGTTAATAAACTGCAGAGTTCGCTAACTAAGCCAGCTGCCACCAATCTGTTGATTAGTAGGCAGGGCTCGCTGCAGAAGTCTGCTGGTTTTAACCTATCGGTTAATAAACCGCAGAGCTCGCGGCATTCCTCTGTCCGAGATACGCCTCCTACACACGGTCATAATAAGCCCATGAGAGCAGTTATGACGCCTCATGTGGACGTCACTGCACACACCTCCACTCATCCCCTGAGTGTGTACACACCTCATGATGAGAGCCGGAGTGAAACGCAGCGTGTGGAGGCTCCCTCACAGCCCTTTCGCTCTAGGCCCACCTTGGGTTGCCTCACGGGCAGCGGCGGCGAGGGCTCTGACGTGGCTCGTCGCCATGACGACCACAACACATCTCGAGCATGTGCGCCCGCTCTCAGAGTGTTTCTCAGAGTGGCAGCGCGTGTGTCTGATGGACAGACGGATGAGCAGGCTGATCAGCAGAGGGTGCACCCTGCAGTTCGCCTCTCCCCCCCACAGTTCAAGGGGATACAGGAAACACTCCTGTCATCCCAGGAACAGTGTCTTGCGCTCCAGTCAGAGCTGCGGGAACTCCTGTTGAAAGAGACTATTTCCAGGGTTCCTCAAGGGGAAGAAAATCAGGGGTATTACTCCCGCTATTTTCTTATCCCGAAAAAGACAGGGGGAGTGAGACCCATCCTCGATCGGTCAGTTTTCAACAAGGCAATAATGTGGCCCCTGAACGGAACATTTAGAGGGGCTGGGCCTCTCTCAAGATTTGTACGTACCATTTAGGGAGCCAGGGCAGCGTCTACCAGAGCGTCCTATACACAGCCAAGTGGACAGCTTTCCAGCGTTGGTGTGTGGCGAAAAGCCTGGACCCCATTACGTGCCCCCTGCCTCACGTGCTGTCATTCCTCCCCCAGCTGTTGCTGGACAGGAATTTGGCCTTCAACACAATCAAGGTATATGCTGCTGCCATATCATCTTGTCACGTAGGTTTCGGGGTCGGGACGGTGTTTAGTCACCCCTGACGAAACATTTCTGCGAGGAGTACGGAGACTCAGACCTGTGTCACGCGCACTGGCGCCTCAGTGGGATTTGGCTTTAGTGTTACGCGCACTAAGCAAAGCCCCATTTGAACCTTTAGCTCAGGTTCCCCTTAAACTGTTATCAGCCAAAGTAGTACTACTTTTGGCTCTAACATCAGCGAAAAGGGTGAGTGATTTGTCTGCTCTCTCTGTGGCTCCGTCATGCCTCCGGATCCAAGGAGATGGCAGTTCAGCTGTTTTACGCCCTAACCCGGCTTTTATGCCAAAGGTCATCACAAGCTCTTTTAAGTCAAGAGTGATCACCCTGGATGGCTTCTTTCCCCCTCCTCACAAGTCGGAGGAAGAAGCCACGTCTCATCTCCTCTGTCCGGTGCGCACGCTGGCCTGCTATGTGGCGCGCACGGCTGCCTTGCGCCGTTCTCAGCGCCTGTTTGTGCATTACAGAGAGCGCTTGATCGGGCAGCCTCTGTCTGCACAACGGCTGTCACACTGGCTGTGTGAGGCTGTGTCACAGGCATATGTCTCCTCTGGGGCGGATCCCCCGGAGAACATCAGTGCGCACTCCACCAGAGGAATTTCCTCCTCCACGGCTTTGCACGGAGGAATGTCAGTGGAAGACATTTGCACTGCTGCATCTTGGTCTTCCCCCTGATCATTTATTCAATTTATTTGAGGGATGTCTCCCATTCCTCTCTGACACACCCTGTGCTGAGTGTCCTGTCAGAGTGAGTGACGTCAGGGATCCAGCTGTGCGCCTCTCTCCTGCCTCTCGGCACACGAAGAGCGGCCCTTTTCCCCTCTTATGAGAGGGATGTTTCCTTGTTTCCTCTGACACATTTTGTACGGAGTGTCTTGTCAGAGTGAGTGATGTCAGGGATCCAGCTGTGCGCTCTCCTGTCTACACGCAGAGAGTTGCCCGTGTTCCCCCTCTTTTTGTCGCTGGGCAAAGTGTGACCTTCGTCTCTACTTATCACAGCGGCGGGTATGTATTGTTCCCAGCCTGCGTCCCCTCATGGTTAATATTCATGTTATGCTAGCCTATATTCCAGGGACTGTGATGCGCCATTCGCATGGCGCAATAGGCATGGGTTATTATCTGAGCAGGTGTGTCTGTGCTTCCAGTACCGGGGGGGACCCAGTGGGGCGCAGACTACATCTTGCTTCGCCCTTAACCCAATAGCGATAGCCTTAGAGGGCGAAGCCATATACGAAATAGAACTGAAGTTACCTACTGTAACTCCAGCTTCTATGAGTATTGACGTAGCCCTCTAAGTTCTGGGCCCCACTGGCTCCACGAATAGCTGAAGAAAAGTTTTTTTGTGTGGGAGCAGATTGTCGGGCCTCCTTCCTATTTATACCGGAAGGGAGCCCGAGGGTGGGGCCCACCTTGCGGGTGGGCGTGGACTACAAGTGTTTCAGTGCTGCGCGGCTGCGCAGGGGATTACCCAATAGCGATAGCCTTAGAGGGCTACGCCAATACTCATAGAAGCTGGAGTTACAGTAGGTAACTTCAGTTCTTTTGGAAAACATGTTTTTCTTTTAGCCTATTTACCTCGTTAACGTAAACAATGCTCATTACATTTGAAAAATGCATTATTTGTGATTAAAATAATGGTTGTTGGTAATGTATTAGCAACCCCCACAGTTGTATGACTTCCCTGCATAACTCGAACCCTGTTTAGGGTACCAGGGTCATTAATATATTCAGTCTATCTATAACCAGAGGAAGAACTTCCACCCTGTACTCGGCACAAACTCAAACACATCCTCCAGAGAGTGCTGCTCTCTGCCATGTTGTCCCATGTTAGCGAGTGTGTACCACAGGGTTCAATCCTAGGTCCTCTGACTTTTAATTTACAGACTGCCTTTGGATCTGTTAACAAGGAGGAAGTGTAACTGAGAGAAGTGAAATACAGATCTAAGAGGAGACAGAGAGATTCAGGGAGGAGCTAAGATGTTCCTGAACTATAGAAGAGAGAGGAACTTCAATATTCACCAGAGTTCAACACAGACCATCATCATCACCTTCATTCAACATGCTGTCCCTGCAGAACTCAGCATTTTCTCTGATATTTTTTGCAATCTTATCCGGTTAGTTACACTCTGGATAAAACATCAGTGTCATTGCTTTCTGAGTGTGGTTCTGCTAAAATGACTTTTATAACATTAAATAACAGAGTTATTCTTTGCCTCAGGCGTCACCTGTGAAGATCTGACTCCAGTCAAAACAGAAGAGTTCAGTTCAGAAGGCAGCAATGTTACTCTGTCCTACAAAGCTGGATCTGCTGCTAATTATTACTTCTGGTATCGACAATATCCTGGAAAACCACCAGAGTTCCTCATCTCACACTCTGTTTCAGGCACTGTAGGAACTAACCCAATCCCTGGACTGAAGATTACAGTGGAGTCAAACCGAATCAATTTGATCATCTCCTCTGCTGCAGTGACAGACTCTGCTGTGTACTACTGTGCTCTGCAGCCCACAGTGACAGGAAACACCAACACTCTGTACATAAACCTTTGGAGCAAAGACAACACAATACTGCACAGCATCCACCAGAGGGAGTCTCTCTGTTCACCTTCAGCAGGATGTGATGATACAGTCTAGATTAGATTCTCTCAGACTCAAAGCTGTGATGAAGAGCTCCAGAAACTCATTGGACATCTGAGTCTCCTCCTGCTGACTGCAGAGCTTCATGACTGACACCTCTCTGATTCCAGCCGTGAACATCAGACCAAACACAACTCACTAAACGTTTCCATACTGAACAACCACAGCTTTCCCCTCTGTGAACATGGAGAAACTGGCTGCAATTCTGCTCTGTTCAGCTCTCATAGGTACGTATGTTTCTGACAGGAGAAGGGGAAATATGAAGACTTTTTCAAAGCATTACACATCCAGTTTGGATTTTGGATTCACTTAGGAATTGATGGGTTTGTGACTTTGGAGCTGTAATTATAGCATGATGTTTTCCTCTCTAGGTAACAGCTTGGAAGATGCTCTTACTGCCAGCAGTGCTGAAGTGTTTTCATCAGAGGGCCGTAGTGTTACTCTGTCCTGTACATATTCAGTTAAAGCTGATAACCTCCAGTGGTACAGACAGCATCCTGGATCAGCTCCTCAGTTCCTCCTCCTGATCATTGACACAAAACAGCCTTACGTGGTGGAAGCAAAACCTCCAATCCCTCGACTGAATGCTAAACTGAACGAGGAGAGAAATCAAGTGGATCTGCAGATCTCCTCTGCTGCAGTGACAGACTCTGCTGTGTACTACTGTGCTCTGCAGCCCACAGTGACAGGAAACACCAACACTCTGTACAAAAACCTTTGGAGCAAAGACAACACAATACTGCACAGCATCCACCAGAGGGAGCCTCTCTCTGTCAGACTTTAGGGAAACAACACAACTAATGTTCAAACAACTCAACCCCCAGCAGAGAGGCCTCCTTTATTTGATGCTTCAACACCACGTTACTTTAATTTATCTCTCACATTTATGCATTCCACCATGTGCCAGACTCCTGATGGACCTTCACCAACACTTCCCCTTTTTCATATTTATTCCCACAGGCCCTGAAATCTGCAGTCATCAAACCACTCTTAAAGACCAACCTAGGCGCTTCACTGATGAACATTTATAGGCCGGTTAAAATAATTGGAAAAGTTCAACAGCTAAAAAGCTGTTTTGACACTAAATAACTGTTTTGATGTGTTCCAGTCACACAGCACTGAGTCTGCTCTAATTAACGTTTTAATGACATCCACTTCAACACGGACAGTGGCAGAATCTCAGTCTCAGTATTATTAGATCTCAGCGCTGCATTTGAAACTGTTGACCACAACATATTACTAGACTGACTGGAAAACTGGATGGGACTCTCTGGCACTGTTTTTATTGGTCTGAATCCTTAAAGGACAGGAAAAACTGTGTTTCTATAGGTAACTAAACAACTGAGTTGAAGAATATGACATGTGGTGTTCCTCAAGGCTCCATCCTGGGGCCTCTTCTCTTTTACTTCTACATGCTTCCAGTAGCTTAGTTAATGGATAACAATGAAATAAGTTACCATAGCTATGCAGACGACACACACGTGATAACATGAAAACCAGGAGGAAGTGTAACTGAGAGAAGTGAAATACAGATCTAAGAGGAGACAGAGAGATTCAGGGAGGAGCTAAGATGTTCCTGAACTATAGAAGAGAGAGGAACTTCCATATTCACCAGAGCTCAACACAGACCATCACCTTCATCCAACATGCTGTCATTAGACTATTATTTACATTCCCTACTGTTAGTTTCCATTCTAAGAGGTACGTGAATTTTTACATGAAAACGTTAACTTAAAATATTGATGTAATTGCTACTCTCTCCTTTGGTAAGATAGAAACTACAACATGTTTCTAGGTAACTGTTTAAAGCTACTGATTGTTCTCCTTTAATCCATCATCTTTATTGATTCATCTCTTCCTCTGCATGGTCTCTTCTTCCCCAGAGTGTAAAGGAGAAGACACAGTGACCCAGCCAGCAGGAGATGTCAGAGCTACTGAAGGAGGCACAGTTACACTTGGCTGCACATTTCTGACATCTAATACAGCCTTTCTGTTCTGGTACAAACAAGAAGTCAATGGTTACCCAAAGTACATGTTGAAGCGTTACTCAGGAGGTGGAGATAATGCTGCAGAGTTCCAGAAAGACAGATTTGATGCTACACTCAACAAGCCCTCAGTTCCTCTGCAGATCTCCTCTGCTGCAGTGACAGACTCTGCTGTGTACTACTGTGCTCTGAGGCCCACAGTGACAGGAAACACCACAACTCTGTACAAAAACCTCTGGAGCAAAGACAACACAATACTGATCAACATCCACCAGAGGGAGCCTCTCTCTGTCAGACTTCAGCAGAGTGTATCAGTCCTCTTTATACTCGCTGTAGCTCAGAGTTTCTCAACTTGCAGATATGATGCATCTGATTATCTCAGTGTTGCTGGCTGCTATGAGTCTTGGTATGAACTCTCTGATATCAGTCCAACATTGAGATGATTCTCTAACATGTCCCTGATACTGTTTGTTGCTGTTTTACAGAATGCAGAGCCCAAAGAGACAACGTGCTGCAACCTGAAGCAGAAAAGACTGCTACTAAAGGAGAGGCAGGAACACTTGGCTGTCACTATAACACCACTTCATCAAATTACAATCTCTTCTGGTAGAAACAGCACGGAGACAACAGCCCCACATTCATCCTGAGCCGCTTTAAGATCGGCACGGGGAAAACAGAGGACGAGGACAGATTCTCATCCACACTGGATTCAAGCTTAAGATCTGTTCCTCTGAAGATCCAGAAGCTTCAGCTGTCTGACTCTGCTGTGTACTACTGTGCTCTGAGGCCCACAGTGACAGGAAACACCAACACTCTGTACAAAAACCTTTGGAGCAAAGACAACACAATACTGCACAACATCCACCAGAGGGAGCCTCTCTCTGTTAGACTTTGGGAGATAAGACATCTGAAGGAGTTTAGGCAGGGTTCGAGTTATAATCTGAGCTTTATGGGGGTCTTTAAAACTAACTTTAGTGGCGGAGATAAATATATCAATTACAGCCGGGTAATAACGTTAATAACAGGTGATATTTACCGTGGAGGTGAAGTGCAGGCATATTGTCATTCAAGAGAGAATACGATGCGTAGTTCTTTTGGAAAACATGTTTTTCTTTTAGCCTATTTACCTCGTTAACGTAAATAATACACATTACATTGAAAAATGCATTATTTGTGATTAAAATAATGGTTGTTGGTAATGTATTAGGGACCCCCACAGATGTATGACTTCCCTGCTTTCATAGGAGCTCAGACCCTCCTTATGAGATCAGCTCCCGTTGGCTCCCACATAACTCGAACCCTGAGTTTAGGGTACCAGGGTCATTAATATATTCGGTCTATCTATAACCAGAGGAAGAACTTCCACCTGTACTCGGCACAAACTCAAACACATCCTCCAGAGAGTGCTGCTCTCTACCAAGTTGTCCCATGTTAGCGATTGTGTACCACAGGGTTCAATCCTAGGTCCTCTGACTTTTAATTTACAGACTGCCTTTGGAGCAAAGACAACACAATACTGCACAATATCCACCAGAGGAAAACTGTCTCTGTTAAACATCAATAGTTTGTGATGATCCGGTGATGTAATTTACTTGCTTGATAATTTGAAATCTATTAACAATTGCTCCCTACATTACAAACACATGTACTGCCTTTGATTCACATCCACAGGTTCAAATGTTTAACTAAGTCATTAAATCTGGCCTTTTATCAGAGGCTGAAATAAAAGTAATTAGTCTCCACAAACAAACACACATTTTTATTTGCTGTCAGTCTGTGATTGCATTTGGTGTACCACAGGGTTCAATCCTAGGTCCTCTCACTTTGTCACTTGATTCAGCTCATCTCGTAGCACAATCTGATCATAGGTTCTATTGGAACAGCAGCTTGTGTTGTGGTGATCAAGACCTTTTAAATGTCGGATCTGAAGAAATATTTTTAATAGATCAAGATCATTTTAAACAGATTTCTCTCTCGATGAAACACCTCTCACTAATCTGACTTCACGTTAACGCCCGTCATTGTTATTGCTACATTTTTATTTACTGAATAATGAAACACTTTAAATCACCTCTCTCAATAAACTAGAACACATCACAGACTCAAGTATTGATTGCTTTTGTTCTTATCTTTATATAAAATACAATTCTCTGTTGGTCTGAGATCTATTGTGGTGTACCACAGGGTTCAATCCTAGGTCCTCTGACTTTTTATTTAGAGACTGCCTTTGGATCTGTTACCCAGGAGGAAGTGTAACTGAGAGAAGTCAAGTACAGATCTAAGAGGAGACAGAGAGATTCAGGGAGGAGCTAAGATGTTCCTGAGCTATAGAAGAGAGAGGAACTTCCATATTCACCAGAGTTCAACACAGACCATCATCATCACCTTCATTCAACATGCTGTCATTAGACTATTATTTACATTCCCTACTGTTAGTTTCCATTCTAAGAGGTAAGTGACATTCTGCATGAAAAAGTGATGTAATTGCTACTCTCTCCCTTGGTAAAATAGAAACTACAACATGTTTCTAGGTAACTGTTTAAAGCTACTGATTGTTCTCCTTTAATCCATCATCTTTATTGATTCATCTCTTCCTCTGAATGGTCTCTTCTTCCCCAGAGTGTAAAGGAAAAAGACACAGTGACCCAGTCAGCAGGAGATGTCAGAGCTACTGAAGGAGGCACAGTTACACTTGGCTGCACATTTCAGACATCTACGACAGCCTTTCTGTTCTGGTACAAACAAGAAGTCAATGGTTACCCAAAGTACATGTTGAAGCGTTTCTCAGGAGGTGGAGATAATGCTGTAGAGTTCCAGAAAGACAGATTTGATGCTACACTCAATGAGACATCGGTTCCTCTGCAGATCTCCTCTGCTGCAGTGACAGACTCTGCTGTGTACTACTGTGCTCTGAGGCCCACAGTGACAGGAAACACCACAACTCTGTACAAAAACCTTTGGAGCAAAAACAACACAATACTGATCAACATCCACCAGAGGGAGCCTCTCTCTTTTTAGAGTTTAGGAGATAAGACAACTAACGTTCAAACAACTCAGCCACCAGCAGAGGCTTCCTTTCTCTTCACTGGTTCATTCTCTATCTCTGCAATACATATTTATATGTTTGTCTGACACTCTTATCCAAAGGGTTTTCAATATTAAAAGATAAGTATTATTTTTAAATAGATCACATTTATCTGACTGGATCTGAATGTGTTGTGGACTTGCAGAAGGTTTATGATCGTGCTCCCTGAGTGTTGTGACAAGAACTGAAGGAGTTTAGGCAGGGTTCGAGTTATAATCTGAGCTTTATGGGGGTCTTTAAAACTAACTTTAGTGGCGGAGATAAATATATCAATTACAGCCGGGTAATAACGTTAATAACAGGTGATATTTACCTTGGAGGTGAAGTGCAGGCATATTGTCATTCAAGAGAGAATACGATGCGTAGTTCTTTTGGAAAACATGTTTTTCTTTTAGCCTATTTACCTCGTTAACGTAAATAATGCTCATTACATTGAAAAATGCATTATTTGTGATTAAAATAATGGTTGTTGGTAATGTATTAGCAACCCCCACAGATGTATGACTTCCCTGCTTTCATAGGAGCTCAGACCCTCCTTATGAGATCAGCTCCCGTTGGCTCCCACATAACTCCAACCCTGAGTTTAGGGTACCAGGGTCATTAATATATTCGGTCTATCTATAACCAGAGGAAGAACTTCCACCCTGTACTCGGCAAAACTCAAACACATCCTCCAGAGAGTGCTGCTCTCTGCCATGTTGTCCCATGTTAGTGAGTGTGTACCACAGGGTTCAATCCTAGGTCCTCTGACTTTTAATTTACAGACTGCCTTTGGATCTGTTAACAAGGAGGAAGTGTAACTGAGAGAAGTGAAATACAGATCTAAGAGGAGACAGAGAGATTCAGGGAGGAGCTAAGATGTTCCTGAACTATAGAAGAGAGAGGAACTTCCATATTCACCAGAGTTCAACACAGACCATCATCATCACCTTCATTCAACATGCTGTCCCTGCAGAACTCAGCATTTTCTCTTATATTTTTTGCAATCTTATCCGGTTAGTTACACTCTGGATAAAACATCAGTGTCATTGCTTTCTGAGTGTGGTTCTGCTAAAATGACTTTTATAACATTAAATAACAGAGTTATTCTTTCCCTCAGGCGTCACCTGTGAAGATCTGACTCCAGTCAAAACAGAAGAGTTCAGTTCAGAAGGCAGCACTGTTACTCTGTCCTACAAAGCTGGATCTGGTGCTAATATATTACTTCTGGTATCGACAATATCCTGGAAAACCACCAGAGTTCCTCATCTCACACTCTGTTTCAGGCACTGTAGGAACTAACCCAATCCCTGGACTGAAGATTACAGTGGAGTCAAACCGAATCAATTTGATCATCTCCTCTGCTGCAGTGACAGACTCTGCTGTGTACTACTGTGCTCTGCAGCCCACAGTGACAGGAAACACCACAACTCTGTACAAAAACCTTTGGAGCAAAGACAACACAATACTGCACAACATCCACCAGAGGGAGCCTCTCTCTGTTAAACACCAATAGTTTGTGATGATACAGTAATGTAGTTTACCTGCTTGATCATTTGAAATCTGTGAACAATTGTTCACTACGATACCAACAAACGTACTGCCTTTGATTCACATCTGCAGGTTCAAATGTTTAACTCAGTCAGTGAATCAGTTTAAGGACCTGGTCACATGCCAGTACAACAACATTAAAACCACTGGAGTCATTGTACACAAAACACTCAAAATACTGGACAAAAAATCTGTTTATTCACATCACTGCCCAATACTCAAAAATACAACTTGTTGATTTGGGAAAACCCAATTAAACATGCAAATACTTGCCTTTTTTACAAGATTGTCAACGGCCTTACCTCACCTCCTCTCAGACAGTTTATTAACATACGCACAACTGCAGCTAGGATAACAAGAGGCGCAGCGAGAGCAGATTGCATTATTCCACTCAGAAAAAGTGATTTCAGTCAGTCTTCATTTTCTATTAAAGCTGCTCAGCAATGGAACTCAATCCCATCTCCAATCAGAGACCAGACTACGTTTAGTTTATTTAAATCAAAACTCAAAACCTGGTTAGTGAGGAATCAGCTCTGCCAACACTGACACAATCTTCTGCTCCTTACAACCCACTGCCTGTGTTTTAACATGTTCTTTTGTTTTGTTGTATTTGTTTTGTCTTATTGTTCTTTCTTTTAAATGGTTTTATTTTTATTGAAGTATTCCAGTAATATATGTTGCATGTTTTAAATTGATTGTATTTACTTGTTTAAAATGAAATGTGTTTTAGGTTGACTTTTAAAATCTGTCCAGGGACTACAGATGAAAAATAGCCTCGTGGTTAACTCTGGCACATTTACAGCAATGTTAATTAATGTGCACTGTCCCTGTTAAATAAATACATTTAAATATATATATTTTTTAGAACTACAGCTTGAAATAAAGATATGTAGTCTCCATGAACTTAAAATAAGTGTCTCTATTTTTCTGTGAGTCTGTGATTGCATGTGGTGTACCACAGGGATCAATCCTAGGTCCTCTCCCTTTGTCATTGGATTCAGTTTATCTGCAAGCACAATGTGATCATAGGTTCTATTGGAACAGCAGCTTGTGTTGTGGTGTTCAAGACGTTTAAAATGTTGAGTGATGAAGCAAAATTCTTATTATTTTAAGATCATTTTAAACAGATTTCTCTCTAGATGAAACACCTCTCACTAATCTGACTTCACCTTAACGCCTGTCATTGTAATTGCTAAGTTTTTGTACATTTCAATGTATGAGTCAGTGAGAAACACAAAGAGAACTAAATGTTTTAAATATGAGAAAAGTATTTTGATGGTTTAAAACGAGTAAAACATGATTCTCTGGCCCCGCCCACTGACGTTTATATCAACCAATGAGATGATTTGTGAGATGTTTGAGGACTAAAAGCACAATCATCTGATGTTGAGGAGAAGGGCTGAGCAGCAGAGAGGCTGTTTCCTGCTTCACTTCTGCAGGAGAAGAACTCATCTGCTGACTGTTCGACTTTACCATCTCCAAAGACATGTTGCTTTACCTCTGTTTACTCTTCTCTCTCTTCATAGGTGAGTGTTGGAACAGAGATAAAGTCTCATTTAACCCGCTGTATTAGCCAGAGATTTCATAACTGGAGGTTTATTGTGTAAGGCATTAACCGTTGTGATCTATGAAGACATTTGGTCATGTTTTATCTCAAACTGATCAAAGATGACAGGAAATTGAAGAGCCTCCGTTGAGTCTCTTAATGTTAAAATCTCCTGCAGACTAACTGACATGAATAATTCTCATTTTGCAGCCCTGGGCTCCATGAACAGCATAAAGCCAGAAAGAAGTGAAGAACATGTTGCAGAGGGCAGAAACATCAGCCTGACATGTAAATATGAGGGGCTATCTACAATATCCAGTGGTACCGACAATACCAGAGATCCAGACCAGAGTTCCTGCTCTACATCACAGAGGCAGGAGTGATCCATCCCACTGAATCTGATTTCTCTGCTCACATTGACAAAACAGAGAAACGAGTTGATCTGGAGATCATCTCAGCTAAAGTGACAGACTCTGCTGTGTACTACTGTGTGAGCCCACAGTGACAGGAAACAAAACTCTGTACAAAAACCTTTGGAGCAAAGACAACACAATACTGTACAACATCCACCAGAGGGAGTATCTCTCTGTTAAACATCAATAGTTTGATGATTCCGATTATTTACCTAGGTAAAAATATGTGTTAGAAGTAAATGTCCTGCATTCAAAATTGTCAATTGCCCAAGTGAAAAGTATTATCATCTGAAAGTAAAATGAATCATTATGTTATTAGTATTAAATACATATAAGTAATTGTACAACTTATATTTAGAAATACTCCGTTGTAATTATTGATGCATAAATGTGTTCATCCATTCAATGTGGCATCTGCTATAATGGGGTTAATGTATGATATTACTTAATAATACAATTCAATATAATACATGATAATGTACAAGTTGATTTACTTCGATCTACTGTACTGTGTACACCACAACAATATTACAACAAATATACTGCATATTAAAGCAAACTATTGTAAAGGTAAAAGTATGAGCATAAAAAATAAAGAAGTGTAAACATTTACATTATTATTATGATTATTTAATATATAAAGACTATATATTATTGAATTACAATTAAGATAATAAGATTAGAAACTTTATTTGATCTAAAATATTGATGTTTTTTCGTTATAGTAGCCTGTGGAAACCATAACAAATATGTGTTTAAATGCTCTTCAGCAAACACAACTGCAGAGCTGCAAACATTGCTGAAGTACTGAAAGTCGATGAAACAAACTGAAGACCAAAGTTCATCCAGATGTCTTTGTGTATTTGTGAATGAAGCGCCATCTCATGGTTAAATCCTGAAATTGAACAAATGGGGAAATCTGGCAACGCCCTCTCAGGAAATAGTGGGAGGGCTTTAAAATCCCAGCCACTGGGTTTTTGGTTGGAATCCGCTGGGTGGAGTCCTTTCTAGAGTGCTACATCTGTAAGTAGTCTCCATAAACTTAAAATAAGTGTTTATGTTTTTCTGTCAGTCTGTGATTTCATGTGGTGTACCACAGGGTTCAATCCTAGGTCCTCTCACTTTGTCATTGGATTCAGTTTATCTCTGAGCACAATGTGATCATAGGTTCTATTGGAACAGCAGCTTGTGTTGTGGTGATCAAGACCTTTTAAATGTTGGGTATGAAGTACAATTCTTCTTAGATTAAGATCATTTAAAACAGATTTATCTCTCGATGAAACACCTCTCACTAATCTGATTTCACGTTAACGCCCGTCATTGTTACGTTTATTTACTGACTGATCAAACACTTGAAATCACCTCTCTCAATAAACTGGTACACATCACAGACTCAAGTTTTGATTGCTTTTGTTCTTATCTTTATAAAACAAGTTACTCTGGTGGTCTGTGATAACTCGTGGTGTACCACAGGGTTCAATCGTAGGTCCTCTGAATTTTTTATTTACAGACTGCCTTTGGATATGTTACCCAGGAGGAAGTGTAACTGAGAGAAGTGAAGTACAGATCTAAGAGGAGACAGAGAGATTCAGGGAGGAGCTAAGATGTTCCTGAACTATAGAAGAGAGAGGAACTTCATATTCACCAGAGTTCAACACAGACCATCATCATCACCTTCATTCAACATGCTGTCATTAGAATATTATTTACATTCCCTACTGTTAGTTTCCATTCTAAGAGGTAAGTGACATTTTACATGAATACGTTAAGATACAAATATTGATGTAATTGCTACTCTCTCCTTTGGTAAGATAGAAACTACAACATGTTTCTAGGTAACTGTTTAAAGCTACTGATTGTTCTCCTTTTCCATCATCTTTATTGATTCATCTCTTCCTCTGCATGGTCTCTTCTTCCCCAGAGTGTAAAGGAGAAGACACAGTGACCCAGCACAGGAGATGTCAGAGCTACTGAAGGAGGCACAGTTACACTTGGCTGCAAATTTCAGACATCTTACAGCCATCTGTTCTGGTACAAACAAGAAGTCAATGGTTACCCAAAGTACATGTTGAAGCGTTACTCAGGAGGTGGAGATAATGCTGCAGAGTTCCAGAAAGACAGATTTGATGCTACACTCAACAAGCCCTCAGTTCCTCTGCAGATCTCCTCTGCTGCAGTGACAGACTCTGCTGTGTACTACTGTGCTCTGAGCCCACAGTGACAGGAAACACCACAACTCTGTACAAAAACCTTGGAGCAAAGACAACACAATACTGATCAACATCCACCAGAGGGAGCCTCTCTCTGTTAGACTTTAGGAGATAAGACAACTAACGTTCAAACAACTCAGCCACCAGCAGAGGCTTCCTTTCTCTTCACTGGTTCATTCTCTATCTCTGCAATACATATTTATATGTTTGTCTGACACTCTTATCCAAAGGGTTTTCAATATTAAAAGATAAGTATTATTTTTAAATAGATCACATTTATCTGACTGGATCTGAATGTGTTGTGGACTTGCAGAAGGTTTATGATCGTGCTCCCTGAGTGTTGTGGCAAGAACTGAAGGAGTTTAGGCAGGGTTCGAGTTATAATCTGAGCTTTATGGGGGTCTTTAAAACTAACTTTAGTGGCGGAGATAAATATATCAATTACAGCCGGGTAATAACGTTAATAACATGATATTTACCTTGGAGGTGAAGTGCAGGCATATTGTCATTCAAGAGAGAATACGATGCGTAGTTCTTTTGGAAAACATGTTTTTCTTTTAGCCTATTTACCTCGTTAACGTAAATAATGCTCATTACATTGAAAAATGCATTATTTGTGATTAAAATAATGGTTGTTGGTAATGTATTAGCAACCCCCACAGATGTATGACTTCCCTGCTTTCATAGGAGCTCAGACCCTCCTTATGAGATCAGCTCCCGTTGGCTCCCACATAACTCGAACCCTGAGTTTAGGGTACCAGGGTCATTAATATATTCGGTCTATCTATAATCAGAGGAAGAACTTCCACCCTGTACTCGGCACAAACTCAAACACATCCTCCAGAGAGTGCTGCTCTCTGCCATGTTGTCCCATGTTAGCGAGTGTGTACCACAGGGTTCAATCCTAGGTCCTCTGACTTTTAATTTACAGACTGCCTTTGGATCTGTTAACAAGGAGGAAGTGTAACTGAGAGAAGTGAAATACAGATCTAAGAGGAGACAGAGAGATTCAGGGAGGAGCTAAGATGTTCCTGAACTATAGAAGAGAGAGGAACTTCCATATTCACCAGAGTTCAACACAGACCATCATCATCACCTTCATTCAACATGCTGTCCCTGCAGAACTCAGCATTTTCTCTTATATTTGTTGCAATCTTATCCGGTTAGTTACAATCTGGATAAAACATCAGTGTCATTGCTTTCTGAGTGTGGTTCTGCTAAAATGACTTTTATAACATTAAATAACAGAGTTATTCTTTCCCTCAGGCGTCACCTGTGAAGATCTGACTCCAGTCAAAACAGAAGAGTTCAGTTCAGAAGGCAGCACTGTTACTCTGTCCTACAAAGCTGGATCTGGTGCTAATTATTACTTCTGGTATCGACAATATCCTGGAAAACCACCAGAGCTCCTCATCTCACACTCTGTTTCAGGCACTGTAGGAACTAACCCAATCCCTGGACTGAAGATTACAGTGGAGTCAAACCGAATCAATTTGATCATCTCCTCTGCTGCAGTGACAGACTCTGCTGTGTACTACTGTGCTCTGAGGCCCACAGTGACAGGAAACACCAACACTCTGTACATAAACCTTTGGAGCAAAGACAACACAATACTGCACAACATCCACCAGAGGGAGTCTCTCTCTGACAAACATCAATAGTTTGTGATCATACAGTAATGTAGTTTATCTGCTTGATCATTTGAATTATACTGTGGGTACATTTCACTATTATACAACAACATATACTGCCTTTGATTCACATCCACAGGTTCAAATGTTTACCTCAACCATTGAATCTGGCCTTTTATCATAGGTTGAAATAAAAGTAAGTAGTCTCCATGAACTTAAAATAAGTTTTTCTGTCAGTCTGTGATTTCATGTGGTGTACCACAGGGTTCAATCCTAGGTCCTCTCACTTTGTCATTTGTCATTATCTCTAAGCACAATGTGATCATAGGTTCTATTGGAACAGCAGCTTGTGTTGTGGTGTTCAAGACCTTTTAAATATTGAGTGATGAAGCAAAATTCTTATTAGATTAAGATCATTTTAAACAGATTTCTCTCTAGATGAAACACCTCTCACTAATCTGACTTCACGTTAACGCCTGTCATTGTTATTATTACGTTTTCTTTACTGACTGATAATACACTTTAAATCACCTCTCTCAATACACTGGTACACATCACACACTTAAGTTTTGATTACTTTTGTTCTTATCTTTATAAAATACAATTATCTGTTAGTCTGTGATTAATCATGGTGTACCACAGGGCTCAATCCTAGGTCCTCTGACTTTTTATTTAGAGACTGCCTTTGGATCTGTTACCCAGAGGAAGTGTAACTGAGAGAAGTGAAATACAGATCTAAGAGGAGACAGAGAGATTCAGGGAGGAGCTAAGATGTTCCTGAACTATAGAAGAGAGAGGAACTTCCATATTCACCAGAGTTCAACACAGACCTTCATCATCACCTTCATTCAACATGCTGTCATTAGACTATTATTTACATTCCCTACTGTTAGTTTCCATTCTCAGAGGTACGTAACATTCTGCATGAAAACGTTAACTTCTAATGTTGATCAAATGTGATCTATTAACTGAGTCTTTTGAATTACTCCTCTCTTCAGGGGTCAGCTGTGAAGATCTCACTGCATTACAGAAAGAAGGGTTCAGTCCAGAAGGCAGCACTGTTACTCTGTCCTACAGATACTCCAAAGTTGCTGAATTGGATGATTATTTCTTCTGGTATCGACAATATCCAGGAAAACCACCAGAGTTTATCATCTCTCATTTAGGAACTGGAGGAATAATTAAAGATCCAATCCCTGGACTGAAGTTTAAAGTGGAGTCAAACAAAATCAAGTCAAACCAAATCAAAGTGAGCATCTCCTCTGCTGCAGTGACAGACTCTGCTGTGTACTACTGTGCTGTGAGGCCCACAGTGACAGGAAACACCACAACTCTGTACAAAAACACCAACTGACACACTGACAAGCTGCTGGAAGCCTTTTCTCCACACTGTTGTACTGAGCTGTTCACCTCCACTAGAGGGCCACATTATCAAGTAAGCGGCACACGTCTTCTGCACTGTGTTCAACCATCCAGTCAATAATAAGTGCTGCTGTGAAGAGAACCATCCTCACACTGAATGCTGAACATCAGCTACTTCCTGCTGCTGATTTAAACCTTGTTGTAGAGATGGAACATTGGCTGTGGATTATTCTTGCTGCTCTCTCCTTTGGTAAGATAGAAACTACAACATGTTTCTAGGTAACTGTTTAAAGCTACTGATTGTTCTCCTTTAATCCATCATCTTTATTGATTCATCTCTTCCTCTGCATGGTCTCTTCTTCCCCAGAGTGTAAAGGAGAAGACACAGTGAAGCAGACAGCAGGAGATGTCAGAGCTACTGAAGGAGACAAAGTTACACTTGACTGCACATATCAGATCAGTGTTGGCTTGAGTGCATATTTATTCTGTTATAAACAAGAAGCAAATGATCTGCCTTTGTATATTTTGCGACGTGATACATATGGAACAGAAGGTAATGCTGCAGAGTTCAAGAAAGACAGATTTGATGCTACACTCAACAAGACATCAGTTCCTCTGCAGATCTCCTCTGCTGCAATGACAGACTCTGCTGTGTACTACTGTGCTCTGCAGCCCACAGTGACAGGAAACAACACAACTCTGTACAAAACCCTTTGGAGTAGAGACAACACAATACTGCACAACATCCACCAGAGGGAGTCTCTCTCTGTCAGACTTCAATAGTTTGTGATTAAAAAGTAATGTAGTTTACCTGCTTGATAATTTGAGTTATATGTACAATTGTTCACTACCATACACACACATGTACTGCCTTTGATTAACATCTGCAAGTTAAAATGTTTAACTCAATCAGTGAATCTGGCCTTTTATCACAGCTTGAAATGCAAGTACAGATGTAGCACCTAATTCGGACGTCCCTACCGCAGTGGGGCCCTGATCGGCACAGAGTCGATCCTCGCAGAAGGAAAACCCCCCGCATGACTTGATACGCCCCCTTGATAAATTATAATGAAACCAGCTGCAATGGATCATGGAACCACCAGGGGGAGCAGTGATTAAAAAGCTGCCACACTGGAACTCATGTGAAATAAACAGCTGATAGATCTACAGTAGAGGTATCTGATATAGCGGATCTTTGTTAAGATCCATATGTCACGGATAGGATCATATTATGTGCTAAATCTACACATGTAATCATTTACAAAACATCACCATGTTTTTATTTAACAAAATAATGTTGTTTAATCCACGTTGGCGTACTACAACTACAAAACCATCGGTTTGTTTTTTCATCAGGAAATCCAGCCCGGCTCAAACAAACAATTTTTAATCATCATCCTCACGATCATTTAATGGATCATATGTTCGCCGAATTGACATGAAAGCACTAAAAAATATGAATTTGCTGTAGTCAACTTTATTAAAAATGTATTAACGTGCCTAAACTCAGTAATTCACTAAAAAAAGGTTTATTTTTAAGGGAGCCTCGTCATCTCCCCACGGGCAAACAAGAATATGTACAGTGTTAATAGTTTACTGTATTATTAGTGTTTAATATTACGGCTATAACAATCACACATTGAGTTCATTGTTGTGCAATGTTCAAATCAGACCGTTGTTTTTTTAAATAGTCTGAATGAAACTCGGCAGCTCTCAGTAGGTGATCAGGTGACCAGCTGATCAGCGGGGGCTGTGTGTGACTCTCTTTTACACACCTAATGGCCACTCAGCCACAGCTCTCCCACCCCCCCTCCTGTGATCTCCCCCCCCCCTGTGATCTCTCTTCTCCAGCAGTAACGTTTAACTGTAGGTTTGTGTTTGCGTATTTATGCTGTCGCAGTTCCTTTTGTTTCTATCGCGCATTGCCGGTATGAAAGGGTCTGTGCCGGAAATATCAAACATTTAATAAAAGTGAAAAACAATGAACAAGACTTAACGTATTAATAATCATTAATGATATTTATTCCATTTTGGATGTAAGATTTTTGACTTTGTTTAGAGCAGTGATCTTCTCTTCCTCTCTGCAGCAGAGAGCTGAGCGCTGTCAGACCGGACCATGGCTGTAAAGGCAGAGGGGTGTCTCTAGTTCCCCCTCGACACATAGACTGATCCTTTTTTTTGTCCATGTCCGATTGGCTTAGAGCTTTCGCGACCGCAAACATTTTTAAAGTAACATTGACCATGTGCCGTTCGCCACCCCCCCCACAGCTCCCTTATATCAACGCAGGGCTGTGACTCTCTTTGTTTAAAAAGTAATGGCCCATTGGAATGTGACAAAACTCTCCCATCCCCCCTGTTCTCCAGCAGTGGTCTGAAAGGGTCTCTGGAAATATCAAACATTTAATTAAAGTTTTAAAAACAGTGACGGGGTCCAAAATCAGAGGTGGAAGAAGTATTCCGATTATTTACCTAGGTAAAAATATGTGTTAGAAGTAAATGTCCTGCATTCAAAATTGTCAATTGCCCAAGTGAAAAGTATTATAATCTGAAAGTAAAATGAATCATTATGTTATTAGTATTAAATACATATAAGTAATTGTACACTTATATTTAGAAATACTCCGTTGTAATTATTGATGCATAAATGTGTTCATCCATTCAATGTGGCATCTGCTATAATGGGGTTAATGTATGATATTACTTCATAATACAATTCAATATAATACATGATAATGTACAAGTTGATTTACTTCGATCTACTGTACTGTGTACACCACAACAATATTACAACAAATATACTGCATATTAAAGCAACTATTGTAAAGGTAAAAGTATGAGCATAAAAAATAAAGAAGTGTAAACATTTACATTATTATTATGATTATTTAATATATAAAGACTATATATTATTGAATTACAATTAAGATAATAAGATTAGATAAACTTTATTTGATCTAAAATATTGATGTTTTTTCGTTATAGTAGCCTGTGGAAACCATAACAAATATGTGTTTAAATGCTCTTCAGCAAACACAACTGCAGAGCTGCAAACATTGCTGAAGTACTGAAAGTCGATGAAACAAACTGAAGACCAAAGTTCATCCAGATGTCTTTGTGTATTTGTGAATGAAGCGCCATCTCATGGTTAAATCCTGAAATCCTGAGTCCTTTCTAGAGTGTTACATCTGTAAGTAGTCTCCATAAACTTAAAATAAGTGTTTATGTTTTTCTGTCAGTCTGTGATTTCATGTGGTGTACCACAGGGTTCAATCCTAGGTCCTCTCACTTTGTCATTGGATTCAGTTTATCTCTGAGCACAATGTGATCATAGGTTCTATTGGAACAGCAGCTTGTGTTGTGGTGATCAAGACCTTTTAAATGTTGGGTATGAAGTACAATTCTTCTTAGATTAAGATCATTTAAAACAGATTTATCTCTCGATGAAACACCTCTCACTAATCTGATTTCACGTTAAAGCCCGTCATTGTTACGTTTATTTACTGACTGATCAAACACTTTAAATCACCTCTCTCAATAAACTGGTACACATCGCATACTTAAGTTTTGATTGCTTTTGTTCTTATCTTTATAAAACAAGTTACTCTGGTGGTCTGTGATAACTCGTGGTGTACCACAGGGTTCAATCGTAGGTCCTCTGAATTTTTTATTTACAGACTGCCTTTGGATCTGTTACCCAGGAGGAAGTGTAACTGAGAGAAGTGAAGTACAGATCTAAGAGGAGACAGAGAGATTCAGGGAGGAGCTAAGATGTTCCTGATCTATAGAAGAGAGAGGAACTTCTATATTCACCAGAGTTCAACACAGACCATCATGATCACCTTCATTCAACATGCTGTCATTAGAATATTATTTACATTCCCTACTGTTAGTTTCCATTCTAAGAGGTAAGTGACATTTTACATGAAAAAGTGATGTAATTGCAGCTCTCTTCTTTGGTAAAATAGAAACTACAACATGTTTCTAGGTAACTGTTTAAAACTACTGATTGTTCTCCTTTAATCCATCATCTTTATTGATTCATCTCTTCCTCTGCATGGTCTCTTCTTCCCCAGAGTGTAAAGGAGAAGACACAGTGACCCAGTCAGCAGGAGATGTCAGAGCTACTGAAGGAGGCACAGTTACACTTGGCTGCACATTTCAGACACCTACGACAGCCAGTCTGTTCTGGTACAAACAAGAAGTCAATGGTTACCCAAAGTACATGTTGAAGCGTTACTCAGGAGGTGGAGATAATGCTGCAGAGTTCCAGCAAGACAGATTTGATGCTACACTCAACAAGCCCTCAGTTCCTCTGCAGATCTCCTCTGCTGCAGTGACAGACTCTGCTGTGTACTACTGTGCTCTGAGGCCCACAGTGACAGGAAACACCACAACTCTGTACAAAAACCTTTGGAGCAGAGACAATACAATACTGATCAACATCCACCAGAGGGAGCCTCTCTCTGTTAGACTTTAGGAGATAAGACAACTAACGTTCAAACAACTCAGCCACCAGCAGAGGCTTCCTTTCTCTTCACTGGTTCATTCTCTATCTCTGCAATACATATGTATATGTTTGTCTGACACTCTTATCCAAAGGGTTTTCAATATTAAAAGATAAGTATTATTTTTAAATAGATCACATTTATCTGACTGGATCTGAATGTGTTGTGGACTTGCAGAAGGTTTATGATCGTGCTCCCTGAGTGTTGTGGCAAGAACTGAAGGAGTTTAGGCAGGGTTCGAGTTATAATCTGAGCTTTATGGGGGTCTTTAAAACTAACTTTAGTGGCGGAGATAAATATATCAATTACAGCCGGGTAATAACGTTAATAACAGGTGATATTTACCTTGGAGGTGAAGTGCAGGCATATTGTCATTCAAGAGAGAATACGATGCGTAGTTCTTTTGGAAAACATGTTTTTCTTTTAGCCTATTTCCCTCGTTAACGTAAATAATGCTCATTACATTGAAAAATGCATTATTTGTGATTAAAATAATGGTTGTTGGTAATGTATTAGCAACCCCCACAGATGTATGACTTCCCTGCTTTCATATGAGCTCAGACCCTCCTTATGAGATCAGCTCCCGTTGGCTCCCACATAACTCGAACCCTGAGGTTAGGGTACCAGGGTCATTAATATATTCGGTCTATCTATAACCAGAGGAAGAACTTCCACCCTGTACTCGGCACAAACTCAAACACATCCTCCAGAGAGTGCTGCTCTCTGCCATGTTGTCCCATGTTTGCGAGTGTGTACCACAGGGTTCAATCCTAGGTCCTCTGACTTTTAATTTACAGACTGCCTTTGGATCTGTTAACAAGGAGGAAGTGTAACTGAGAGAAGTGAAATACAGATCTAAGAGGAGACAGAGAGATTCAGGGAGGAGCTAAGATGTTCCTGAACTATAGAAGAGAGAGGAACTTCAATATTCACCAGAGTTCAACACAGACCATCATCATCACCTTCATTCAACATGCTGTCCCTGCAGAACTCAGCATTTTCTCTTATATTTTTTGCAATCTTATCCGGTTAGTAGATGGATACAAAATCAGTGTCATTGCTTTCTGAGTGTGGTTCTGCTAAAATGACTTTTATAACATTAAATAACAGAGTTATTCTTTCCCTCAGGCGTCACCTGTGAAGATCTGACTCCAGTCAAAACAGAAGAGTTCAGTTCAGATGGCAGCACTGTTACTCTGTCCTACAAAGCTGGATCTGATGCTAAATATTACTTCTGGTATCGACAATATCCTAGAAAACCACCAGAGCTCCTCATCTCACACTCTGTTTCAGGCACTGTAGGAACTAACCCAATCCCTGGACTGAAGATTACAGTGGAGTCAAACCGAATCAATTTGAGCATCTCCTCTGCTGCAGTGACAGACTCTGCTGTGTACTACTGTGCTGTGAAGCCCACAGTGACAGGAAACACCAACACTCTGTACAAAAACCTTTGGAGCAAAGACAACACAATACTGCACAGCATCCACCAGAGGGAGCCTCTCTCTGTCAGACTTTAGGGAAACAACGCAACTAATGTTCAAAACTCAACCCCAGCAGAGAGGCCTCCTTATTTGATGCTTCAACACCACGTTACTTTAATTTATCTCTCACATTTATCCTAATCATTTTCAATTAGTGCATTCCACCATGTGCCAGACTCCTGATGGACCTTCACCAACACATCCCCTTTTTCATATTTATTCCCACAGGCCCTGAAATCTGCAGTCATCAAACCACTCTTAAGGAACAACCTAGGCACTTCACTGATGAACATTTATAGGCCGGTTAAAATAATTGGAAAAATGGTTTTCAACTGTTAAAAAGCTGTTTTGACACTAAATAACTGTTTTGTTGTGTTCCAGTCACACAGCACTGAGACTGCTCCAATTAACGTTTTAATGACATCCACTTAAACACGGACAGTGGCAGAATCTCAGTCTCAGTATTATTAGATCTCGGCGCTGCATTTGAAACTGTTGACCACAACATATTACTAGACCGACTGGAAAACTGGGTGGGACTCTCTGGCACAGTTTGTATTGGTCTGAATCCTTAAAGGACAGGAAAAACATTGTTTCTATAGGTAACTAAACAACTGAGTTGACGAATATGACATGTGGGGTTCCTCAAGACTCCATCCTGGGGACTCTTCTCTTTAACATCTACATGCTTCCACTAGCTTAGTTAATGGATAACAATTAAATAAGTTACCATAGCTATGCAGACGACACACACGTGATAACATGAAAAAAAAAACTGAGAGAAGTGAAATACAGATCTAAGAGGAGACAGAGAGATTCAGGGAGGAGCTAAGATGTTCCTGACCTATAGAAGAGAGAGGAACTTCCATATTCACCATAGTTCAACACAGACCATCATCATCACTTTCATTCAACATGCTGTCATTAGACTATTATTTACATTCCCTACTGTTAGTTTCCATTCTAAGAGGTACGTAACATTCTGCATGAAAACGTTAACTTCTAATGTTGATAAAATGTGATCTATTAAATGAGTCTTTTGAATTACTCCTCTCTTCAGGGGTCAGCTGTGAAGATCTCACTGCATTACAGAAAGAAGGGTTCAGTCCAGAAGGCAGCACTGTTACTCTGTCCTACAGATACTCCAAACAAGCAGCCGGTGGTGACAGTTTCTTCTGGTATCGACAATATCCAGGAAAGCCACCAGCGTTCATCTTCTCTCATTTAGGAACTGGAGACATTATGTTGAATCCAGTTTCTGGACTGTCTGCTGAAGTGAGTGAGGGTAAAACCCAGATGTATCTGAGCATCTCCTCTGCTGCAGTGACAGACTCTGCTGTGTACTACTGTGCTCTGCAGCCCACAGTGACAGGAAACACCAACACTCTGTACAAAAACCTTTGGAGCAAAGACAAAACAGTACTGCACAGCATCCACCAGAGGGAGTCTCTCTGTTCACCTTCAGCAGGATGTGATGATACAGTCTAGATTAGATTCTCTCAGACTCACAGCTGTGATGAAGAGCTCCAGAAACTCATTGGACATCTGAGTCTCCTCCTGCTGACTGCAGAGCTTCATGACTGACACCTCTCTGATTCCAGCCGTGAACATCAGACCAAACACAACTCACTAAACGTTTCCATACTGAACAACCACAGCTTTCCCCTCTGTGAACATGGAGAAACTGGCTGCAATTCTGCTCTGTTCAGCTCTCATAGGTACGTATGTTTCTGACAGGAGAAGGGGAAATATGAAGACTTTTTCAAAGCATTACACATCCAGTTTGGATTTTGGATTAACGCTTTACAGCAGTGTTGTTTTTTCACTTAGGAATTGATGGGTTTGTGACTTTGGAGCTGTAATTATAGCATGATGTTTTCCTCTAGGTAACAGCTTGGAAGATGCTCTTACTGCCAGCAGTGCTGAAGTGTTTTCATCAGAGGGCCGTAGTGTTACTCTGTCCTGTACATATTCAGTTAAAGCTGATAACCTCCAGTGGTACAGACAGCATCCTGGATCGGCTCCTCAGTTCCTCCTCCTGATCATTGACTCAACAGAGCCTTACGTGGTGGAAGCAAAACCTCCAATCCCTCGACTGAATGCTAAACTGAACAAGGAGAGAAATCAAGTGGATCTGCAGATCTCCTCTGCTGCATTGACAGACTCTGCTGTGTACTACTGTGCTCTGAGGCCCACAGTGACAGGAAACACCAACACTCTGTACAAAAACCTTTGGAGCAAAGACAACACAATACTGCACAGCATCCACCAGAGGGAGCCTCTCTCTGTCAGACTTTAGGGAAACAACACAACTAATGTTCAAACAACTAAACCCCCAGCAGGGAGGCCTCCTTTATTTGATGCTTCAACACAACGTTACTTTAATTTATCTCTCACATTTATCCTAATCATTTTCAATCAGTGCATTCCACCATGTGCCAGACTCCTGATGGACCTTCACCAACACTTCCTGTTTTTCATATTTATTCCCACAGGCCCTGAAATCTGCAGTCATTAAACCACTCTTAAAGAACAACCTAGGCGCTTGACTGATGAACATTTATAGGCCGGTTAAAATAATTGAAAAAGTTCAACAGCTAAAAAGCTGTTTTGGCACTAAATAACGTGTGTTCCAGTCACACAGCACTGAGTCTGCTCTAATTAACGTCTTAATGACATCCACTTAAACACAGACAGTGGCAGAATCTCAGTCTCAGTATTATTAGATCTCAGCGCTGCATTTGAAACTGTTGACCACAACATATTACTAGACTGACTGGAAAACTGGGTGGGACTTCTTGCACAGTTTGTATTGGTCTGAATCCTTAAAGGACAGGAACAACTTTGTTTCTATCGGTAACTAAACAACTGAGTTGACAAATATGACATGTGGTATTCCTCAAGGCTCCTTCCTGGGGCCTCTTCTCTTTTACATATACATGCTTCCACTAGCTTAGTTAATGGATAACAATGAAATAAGTTACCAAAGCTATGCAGACGACACACACTTGATATCATGAAAAAAAAAACTGAGAGAAGTGAAATACAGATCTAAGAGGAGACAGAGAGATTCAGGGAGGAGCTAAGATGTTCCTGAACTATAGAAGAGAGAGGATCTTCCATATTCACCAGAGTTCAACACAGACCTTCATCATCACCTTCATTCAACATGCTGTCATTAGACTATTATTTACATTCCCTACTGTTAGTTTCCATTCTAAGAGGTACGTAACATTCTGCATGAAGACGTTAACTTCTAATGTTGATAAAATGTGATCTATTAACAGAGTCTTTTGAATTACTCCTCTCTTCAGGGGTCAGCTGTGAAGATCTCACTGCATTACAGAAAGAAGTGTTCAGTCCAGAAGGCAGCACTGTTACTCTGTCCTACAATTACTCCAAAAAAGCAACTGTTGGTGATAGTTTCTTCTGGTATCGACAATATCCAGGAAAGCCACCAGCGTTCATCTTCTCTCATTTAGGAACTGGAAACATTATGAATAATCTGATCCCTGGACTGAATATTATAGTGGAGTCAAACCAAATCAATATGATCATCTCCTCTGCTGCAGTGACAGACTCTGCTGTGTTCTACTGTGCTGTGAGCCCACAGTGACAGGAAAACCACAAACTCTGTACAAAAACACCAGCTGACACACTGACAAGCTGCTGGAAGCCTTTTCTCCACACTGTTGTACTGAGCTGTTCACTTCCACTAGAGGGCCACATTATCAAGTAGGCGGCGCACGTCTTCTGCACTGTGTTCAACCATCCAGTCAATAAGTGCTGCTGTGAAGAGAACCATCCTCACACTGAATGCTGAACATCAGCAACTTCCTGCTGCTGATTTAAACCTTGTTGAAGAGATGGAACATTGGCTGTGGATTATTCTTGCTGCTCTCTTCTTTGGTAAGATATAAACTACAACATGTTTCTAGGTAACTGTTTAAAGCTACTGATTGTTCTCCTTTAATCCATCATCTTTATTGATTCATCTCTTCCTCTGCATGGTCTCTTCTTCCCCAGAGTGTAAAGGAGTAGACACAGTGAAGCAGACAGCAGGAGATGTCAGAGCTACTGAAGGAGACACAGTTACACTTGACTGCACATTTCAGACATCTACGACAGCCTTTCTGTTCTGGTACAAACAAGAAGTCAATGGTTACCCAAAGTACATGCTGAAGCGTTTCTCAGGAGGTGGAGATAATGCTGCAGAGTTTCAGAAAGACAGATTTGATGCTACACTCAACCAGACAACGGTTCCTCTGCAGATCTCCTCTGCTGCAGTGACAGACTCTGCTGTGTACTACTGTGCTCTGAAGCCCACAGTGACAGGAAACACCACAACTCTGTACAAAAACCTTTGGAGCAAAGACAACACAATACTGCACAACATCCACCAGAGGGAGCCTCTCTCTGTCAGACTTCAGCAGAGTTTATCAGTCCTCTCTATACTCGCTGTAGCTCAGAGTTTCTCAACTTGCAGATATGATGCATCTGATTATCTCAGTGTTGCTGGCTGCTATGAGTCTTGGTATGAACTCTCTGATATCAGTCCAACATTGAGATGATTCTCTAACATGTCCCTGATACTGTTTGTTGCTGTTTTACAGAATGCAGAGCCCAAAGAGACAACGTGCTGCAACCTGAAGCAGAAAAGACTGCTACTAAAGGAGAGGCAGTAACACTTGGCTGTCACTATAACACCACTTCAACAAATGAATATCTCTTCTGGTACAAACAGCACGGAGCAAACAGCCCCACATTCATCCTGAGCCGCTTTAAGATCGGCACGGGGAAAACAGAGGACGAGGACAGATTCTCATCCACACTGGATTCAAGCTTAAGATCCGTTCCTCTGAAGATCCAGAAGCTTCAGCTGTCTGACTCTGCTGTGTACTACTGTGCTCTGAGGCCCACAGTGACAGGAAACACCAACACTCTGTACAAAAACCTTTGGAGCAAAGACAATACAATACTGCACAACATCCACCAGAGGGAGCCTCTCTCTGTTAGACTTTAGGAGATAAGACAACTAACGTTCAAACAACTCAGCCACCAGCAGAGGCTTCCTTTCTCTTCACTGGTTCATTCTCTATCTCTGCAATACATATGTATATGTTTGTCTGACACTCTTATCCAAAGGGTTTTCAATATTAAAAGATAAGTATTATTTTTAAATAATCACATTTATCTGACTGGATCTGAATGTGTTGTGGACTTGCAGAAGGTTTATGATCGTGCTCCCTGAGTGTTGTGGCAAGAACTGAAGGAGTTTAGGCAGGGTTCGAGTTATAATCTGAGCTTTATGGGGGTCTTTAAAACTAACTTTAGTGGCGGAGATAAATATATCAATAACAGCCGGGTAATAACGTTAATAACAGGTGATATTTACCTTGGAGGTGAAGTGCAGGCATATTGTCATTCAAGAGAGAATACGATGCGTAGTTCTTTTGGAAAACATGTTTTTCTTTTAGCCTATTTACCTCGTTAACGTAAATAATGCTCATTACATTGAAAAATGCATTATTTGTGATTAAAATAATGGTTGTTGGTAATGTATTAGCAACCCCCACAGATGTATGATTCCCTGCTTTCATAGGAGCTCAGACCCTCCTTATGAGATCAGCTCCCGTTGGCTCCCACATAACTCAACCCTGAGTTTAGGGTACCAGGGTCATTAATATATTCGGTCTATCTATAACCAGAGGAAGAACTTCCACCCTGTACTCGGCACAAACTCAAACACATCCTCCAGAGAGTGCTGCTCTCTGCCATGTTGTCCCATGTTAGCGAGTGTGTACCACAGGGTTCAATCCTAGGTCCTCTGACTTTTAATTTACAGACTGCCTTTGGATCTGTTAACAAGGAGGAAGTGTAACTGAGAGAAGTGAAATACAGATCTAAGAGGAGACAGAGAGATTCAGGGAGGAGCTAAGATGTTCCTGAACTATAGAAGAGAGAGGAACTTCCATATTCACCAGAGTTCAACACAGACCATCATCATCACCTTCATTCAACATGCTGTCCCTGCAGAACTCAGCATTTTCTCTATATTTTTTGCAATCTTATCCGGTTAGTTACACTCTGGATAAAACATCAGTGTCATTGCTTTCTGAGTGTGGTTCTGCTAAAATGACTTTTATAACATTAAATAACAGAGTTATTCTTTCCCTCAGGCGTCACCTGTGAAGATCTGACTCCAGTCAAAACAGAAGAGTTCAGTTCAGAAGGCAGCACTGTTACTCTGTCCTACAAAGCTGGATCTGGTGCTAATTATTACTTCTGGTATCGACAATATCCTGGAAAACCACCAGAGCTCCTCATCTCACACTCTGTTTCAGGCACTGTAGGAACTAACCCAATCCCTGGACTGAAGATACAGTGGAGTCAAACCGAATCAATTTGATCATCTCCTCTGCTGCAGTGACAGACTCTGCTGTGTACTACTGTGCTCTGCAGCCCACAGTGACAGGAAACACCACACTCTGTACAAAAACCTTTGGAGCAAAGACAACACAATACTGCACAACATCCACCAGAGGGAGCCTCTCTCTGTTAAACACCAATAGTTTGTGATGATACAGTAATGTAGTTTACCTGCTTGATCATTTGAAATCTGTGAACAATTGTTCACTACGATACCAACAAACGTACTGCCTTTGATTCACATCTGCAGGTTCAAATGTTTAACTCAGTCAGTGAATCAGTTTAAGGACCTGGTCACATGCCAGTACAACAACATTAAACCACTGGAGTCATTGTACACACAAACACTCAAAATACTGGACAAAAAATCTGTTTATTCACATCACTGCCCAATACTCAAAAATACAACTTGTTGATTTGGGAAAACCCAATTAAACATGCAAATACTTGCCTTTTTTACAAGATTGTCAACGGCCTTACCTCACCTCCTCTCAGACAGTTTATTAACATACGCACAACTGCAGCTAGGATAACAAGAGGCGCAGCGAGAGCAGATTGCATTATTCCACTCAGAAAAAGTGATTTCAGTCAGTCTTCATTTTCTATTAAAGCTGCTCAGCAATGGAACTCAATCCCATCTCCAATCAGAGACCAGACTACGTTTAGTTTATTTAAATCAAAACTCAAAACCTGGTTAGTGAGGAATCAGCTCTGCCAACACTGACACAATCTCTGCTCCTTACAACCCACTGCCTGTGTTTTAACATGTTCTTTTGTTTTGTTGTATTTGTTTTGTCTTATTGTTCTTTCTTTTAAATGGTTTTATTTTTATTGAAGTATTCCAGTAATATATGTTGCATGTTTTAAATTGATTGTATTTACTTGTTTAAAATGAAATGTGTTTTAGGTTGACTTTTAAAATCTGTCCAGGGACTACAGATGAAAAATAGCCTCGTGGTTAACTCTGGCACATTTACAGCAATGTTAATTAATGTGCACTGTCCCTGTTAAATAAATACATTTAAATATATATATTTTTAAAACCACAGCTTGAAATAAAGATATGTAGTCTCCATGAACTTAAAATAAGTGTCTCTATTTTTCTGTGAGTCTGTGATTGCATGTGGTGTACCACAGGGATCAATCCTAGGTCCTCTCCCTTTGTCATTGGATTCAGTTTATCTGCAAGCACAATGTGATCATAGGTTCTATTGGAACAGCAGCTTGTGTTGTGGTGTTCAAGACGTTTAAAATGTTGAGTGATGCAAAATTCTTATTATTTTAAGATCATTTTAAACAGATTTCTCTCTAGATGAAACACCTCTCACTAATCTGACTTCACCTTAACGCCTGTCATTGTAATTGCTAAGTTTTTGTACATTTCAATGTATGAGTCAGTGAGAAACACAAAGAGAACTAAATGTTTTAAATATGAGAAAGTATTTTGATGGTTTAAAACGAGTAAAACATGATTCTCTGGCCCCCCCACTGACGTTTATATCAACCAATGAGATGATTTGTGAGATGTTTGAGGAACTAAAAGCACAATCATCTGATGTTGAGGAGAAGGGCTGAGCAGCAGAGAGGCTGTTTCCTGCTTCACTTCTGCAGGAGAAGAACTCATCTGCTGACTGTTCGACTTTACCATCTCCAAAGACATGTTGCTTTACCTCTGTTTACTCTTCTCTCTCTTCATAGGTGAGTGTTGGAACAGAGATAAAGTCTCATTTAACCCGCTGTATTAGCCAGAGATTTCATAACTGGAGGTTTGATTGTGTAAGGCATTAACCGTTGTGATCTATGAAGACATTTGGTCATGTTTTATCTCAAACTGATCAAAGATGACAGGAAATTGAAGAGCCTCCGTTGAGTCTCTTAATGTTAAAATCTCCTGCAGACTAACTGACATGAATAATTCTCATTTTGCAGCCCTGGGCTCCATGAACAGCATAAAGCCAGAAAGAAGTGAAGAACATGTTGCAGAGGGCAGAAACATCAGCCTGACATGTAAATATGAGGGGCTATCTACAATATCCAGTGGTACCGACAATACCAGAGATCCAGACCAGAGTTCCTGCTCTACATCACAGAGGCAGGAGTGATCCATCCCACTGAATCTGATTTCTCTGCTCACATTGACAAAACAGAGAAACGAGTTGATCTGGAGATCATCTCAGCTAAAGTGACAGACTCTGCTGTGTACTACTGTGCTGTGAAGCCCACAGTGACAGGAAACACCAACACTCTGTACAAAAACCTTTGGAGCAAAGACAACACAATACTGTACAACATCCACCAGAGGGAGTATCTCTCTGTTAAACATCAATAGTTTGATGATTCCGATTATTTACCTAGGTAAAAATATGTGTTAGAAGTAAATGTCCTGCATTCAAAATTGTCAATTGCCCAAGTGAAAAGTATTATCATCTGAAAGTAAAATGAATCATTATGTTATTAGTATTAAATACATATAAGTAATTGTACAACTTATATTTAGAAATACTCCGTTGTAATTATTGATGCATAAATGTGTTCATCCATTCAATGTGGCATCTGCTATAATGGGGTTAATGTATGATATTACTTAATAATACAATTCAATATAATACATGATAATGTACAAGTTGATTTACTTCGATCTACTGTACTGTGTACACCACAACAATATTACAACAAATATACTGCATATTAAAGCAAACTATTGTAAAGGTAAAAGTATGAGCATAAAAAATAAAGAAGTGTAAACATTTACATTATTATTATGATTATTTAATATATAAAGACTATATATTATTGAATTACAATTAAGATAATAAGATTAGATAAACTTTATTTGATCTAAAATATTGATGTTTTTTCGTTATAGTAGCCTGTGGAAACCATAACAAATATGTGTTTAAATGCTCTTCAGCAAACACAACTGCAGAGCTGCAAACATTGCTGAAGTACTGAAAGTCGATGAAACAAACTGAAGACCAAAGTTCATCCAGATGTCTTTGTGTATTTGTGAATGAAGCGCCATCTCATGGTTAAATCCTGAAATTGAACAAATGGGGAAATCTGGCAACGCCCTCTCAGGAAATAGTGGGAGGGCTTTAAAATCCCAGCCACTGGGTTTTTGGTTGGAATCCGCTGGGTAGTGATGGCAGTTTGACACTGAAGCTTCGAACGGAGCTTCAACCCTGGACTTCCTTTTCCATAGAAGCAGTGATTCGAAGCTTGCTTCAAATCACGTGACATATGACGTCAGAAGCAGCAACTGCTTCAAATCACGTGACATGTGACGTCCGAACCAGCAACTGCTTCATTTCCTGAATGAATCAACTCACTGGTTCGCGGTCCAATAAGGTGATTCAATGCACTGCCCTGTCTCTATTCTGACAGGTGACAGGTTGAAACAGTTTCGAATTTGAGCGCTTCAACACTTTATAACCGCTCTAAACAATGCGCAATGTGTGGGTTGTTGTCATAGTTTGCGTTGTTGCTGTTGAGTTGTTGTTGGTATTGCATTTGAATTGGATCATTATAGAGCAAGCCAGGAAGAAAGAGAGGTCGTTCTGGGAAACACTTCGAAATGTGGAGAAGTTGTGAACAAAAAGACAGTCAGTAATATAAAAACAGAACATTTGCTTAAGGAATAGATAGCGCAGTGGATAGAGCCGGCGGCCTGAATGCTGCGATGTCCTCCACTCAGCTGGTTCAAAGCTCGGAACGGATGAGCTTTTAATCATTGCTTTTCAACTTTAATACTTTAATAACTGATAAAAGGCCGTCTCCGCCCAAAAAATGTCCAGCACTCTCTAGTCTCTTCTCCTAACCCAATACACACAATTATCAATCTTTAATTGCAAATAGAACATGATATTCAGTCTTAGTGTGTGTGTGCATCGAATATTTTTCAAGGCAAAGATACGTTAAACCCACTGCAGCCTTGCACTTCGCCAGGAGAGGTTGCTGTAACTGAAGCTTCGAGAAATGAACCTATTTCCGAAACAATTATCCAAGTGGTTCGATGCTTCATTCAAAGCTTCATTTTGCCATCACGACCGCAGGGTGGAGTCCTTTCTAGAGTGCTACATCTGTAAGTAGTCTCCATAAACTTAAAATAAGTGTTTATGTTTTTCTGTCAGTCTGTGATTTCATGTGGTGTACCACAGGGTTCAATCCTAGGTCGTCTCACTTTGTCATTGGATTCAGTTTATCTCTGAGCACAATCTGATCATAGGTTCTATTGGAACAGCAGCTTGTGTTGTGGTGATCAAGACCTTTTAAATGTCGGGTATGAAGTACAATTCTTCTTAGATTAAGATCATTTAAACAGATTTATCTCTTGATGAAACACCTCTCACTAATCTGATTTCACGTTAACGCCCGTCATTGTTACGTTTTTTACTGACTGATCAAACACTTTAAATCACCTCTCTCAATAAACTGGACACATCACATACTCAAGTTTTGATTGCTTTTGTTCTTATCTTTATAAAACAAGTTACTCTGGTGGTCTGTGATAACTCGTGGTGTACCACAGGGTTCAATCGTAGGTCCTCTGAATTTTTTATTTACAGACTGCCTTTGGATCTGTTACCCAGGAGGAAGTGTAACTGAGAGAAGTGAAGTACAGATCTAAGAGGAGACAGAGAGATTCAGGGAGGAGCTAAGATGTTCCTGAGCTATAGAAGAGAGAGGAACTTCCATATTCACCAGAGTTCAACAAAGACCTCATCATCACCTTCATTCAACATGCTGTCATTAAATATTATTTACATTCCCTACTGTTAGTTTCCATTCTAAGAGGTAAGTGACATTTTACATGAACGTTAAGATACAAATATTGATGTAATTGCACTCTCTCCTTTGGTAAGATAGAAACTACAACATGTTTCTAGGTAACTGTTTAAAGCTACTGATTGTTCTCCTTCCATCATCTTTATTGATTCATCTCTTCCTCTGCATGGTCTCTTCTTCCCCAGAGTGTAAAGGAGAAGACACAGTGACCCAGCCAGCAGGAGATGTCAGAGCTACTGAAGGAGGCACAGTTACACTTGGCTGCAAATTTCAGACATCTTCGACAGCCTATCTGTTCTGGTACAAACAAGAAGTCAATGGTGCCCAAAGTACATGTTGAAGCGTTTCTCAGGAGGTGGAGATAATGCTGCAGAGTTCCAGAAAGACAGATTTGATGCTACACTCAACAAGACATCAGTTCCTCTGCAGATCTCCTCTGCTGCAGTGACAGACTCTGCTGTGTACTACTGTGCTCTGCAGCCCACAGTGACAGGAAACACCACAACTCTGTACAAAAACCTCTGGAGCAAAGACAATACAATACTGCACAACATCCACCAGAGGGAGCCTCTCTCTTTTAGAGTTTAGGAGATAAGACAACTAACGTTCAAACAACTCAGCCACCAGCAGAGGCTTCCTTTCTCTTCACTGGTTCATTCTCTATCTCTGCAATAAATATTTATATGTTTGTCTGACACTCTTATCCAAAGGGTTTTCAATATTAAAAGATAAGTATTATTTTTAAATAAATCACATTTATCTGACTGGATCTGAATGTGTTGTGGACTTGCAGAAGGTTTATCATCGTGCTCCCTGAGTGTTGTGGCAAGAACTGAAGGAGTTTAGGCAGGTTCGAGTTATAATCTGAGCTTTATGGGGTCTTTAAAACTAACTTTAGTGGCGGAGATAAATATATCAATTACAGCCGGGTAATAACGTTAATAACAGGTGATATTTACCTTGGAGGTGAAGTGCAGGCATATTGTCATTCAAGAGAGAATACGATGCGTAGTTCTATTTCGTATATGGCTTCGCCCTCTAAGGCTATCGCTATTGGGTAATCCCCTGCGCGCCCGCGCAGCACTGAAACACTTGTAGTCCCGCCCACCCGCAAGGTGGGCCCCACCCTCGGGCTCCCTTCCGGTATAAATAGGAAGGAGGCCCGACAATCTGCTCCCTCTTTTTCTTCAGCATCCGTAAAATACTGAAGCACAAGAGACACTTCGATTAGCAAACATGAGTACCAACAGTGTGAGAGATTGTCCCTCATGTGGCTTTGGTATATCATGAGCTACGACCAGCACACGTCATGCGAATCCTGCCTGGGGTCAGAGCACGCGTACGAGGCTCTCAGCCAGCAGGTCGCATGCACCCACTGTGCCCGTCTCCCCTCGGACGACAGGAAGCGCAGAGCGGACGCTCTCGCTGCTGCGGCCGAGGAGGACGATTGGCCCGTCCAGGCTTTCGAGCCTGTGGGCGGCAGCCTCATGTCCCTGGAGCCGAGTGCCGGGCAGGAGTCGGACGACTCCTACCCCACCTCCCTCCACGGTTCACCGTGCGGTTCTCCCCTCCCTCTTCTCCCCCGGACAGAGTCGGAGCAGGGTGCCGGCTTGACGGCCGAGCACGCGGCCCCCTTCTCCGTCATCACGCTGCCGGCGATAGGTGGCATCCTGGGGGAACTGCCGGAGATCATATGCAAGGCGGCCGCCTGCAGAGGTCTCCCCGTTCCCCTAGCTCAGGGGGTGCAGACGGTCAGGAGTGATCCGATCTGGCCACGCTTTCCCGCCATCAGGAGGTAAGTCCGGGTGCACCAGTGTGCCTTTCAGGTGTCGGCGGCGGCGAACAACATCGCGCTGCTCTCCAACTCGGTGGTGACGCTGGTGGAGCGGTCCACCACCTTGGCCGCGGTGGAGATCAGCAAGGCGGCCAGCACGGCGCTCACACTGTGCGCGTCCGTTGCTGTCTCCCAGGCAAGGATCGCCGCGTGGGTGACGCAGATTCAGCGCCACCTCTGGCTGCAACAGGCGTCTGTTACGGAGACGGCCAGGAAGGTGCTACTGGACGCTCCAATCAGCCCGGACGGGCTGTTCGGACCCCAGTTCCACGCCATGGTGGAGTCCATGAAGGCGGCTGCAGAACAGGCGGACGACATCCGCCAGCACGTTAGCTGGCTCCAGCCTGCGGGGCGGCCACAGCGGCACCAACGCCCGCCAGCCGCAGCAGCCGCAGCGTCCAACCCGGCCACAGCGGCAGGCGGAGAGACGCACACAGCAACCGCAGCCGCGGCGTCAGGCTCGCCCGTCGGCGGCGGCAGGGGCTCCGCCCCGCGTCTCCGCTCCCCCGCCACCCCAGAGACAGAGGGGTCTTCCGGCGGTGAGTCAACGGGGAGTGAGGCACTCCTGCTCCTGGTCTGCTCCGCGAGAGCCTCCGAGGAAGCAAAGCCGCTTCTGACGTGTTGGGGGGGGTTGTGAGATAAATGAAATGGGTTCATTTTCCAACTTGTTGTCTGAGGCATCAGTATCAAGTGTTTCTCACATATCCCCCACTCTACCAGCTGCCTATAACCTATCGGTTAGTAGCCAGCAGGGCTCGTTGAAAAAACCTGCAGTTTTTAATCTATCGGTTAATAAACTGCAGAGTTCGCTAACTAAGCCAGCTGCCACCAATCTGTTGATTAGTAGGCAGCAGGGCTCGCTGCAGAAGTCTGCTGGTTTTAACCTATCGGTTAATAAACCGCAGAGCTCGCGGCATTCCTCTGTCCGAGATACGCCTCCTACACACGGTCATAATAAGCCCATGAGAGCAGTTATGACGCCTCATGTGGACGTCACTGCACACACCTCCACTCATCCCCTGAGTGTGTACACACCTCATGATGAGAGCCGGAGTGAAACGCAGCGTGTGGAGGCTCCCTCACAGCCCTTTCGCTCTAGGCCCACCTTGGGTTGCCTCACGGGCAGCGGCGGCGAGGGCTCTGACGTGGCTCGTCGCCATGACGACCACAACACATCTCGAGCATGTGCGCCCGCTCTCAGAGTGTTTCTCAGAGTGGCAGCGCGTGTGTCTGATGGACAGACGGATGAGCAGGCTGATCAGCAGAGGGTGCACCCTGCAGTTCGCCTCTCCCCCCCACAGTTCAAGGGGATACAGGAAACACTCCTGTCATCCCAGGAACAGTGTCTTGCGCTCCAGTCAGAGCTGCGGGAACTCCTGTTGAAAGAGACTATTTCCAGGGTTCCTCAAGGGGAAGAAAATCAGGGGTATTACTCCCGCTATTTTCTTATCCCGAAAAAGACAGGGGGAGTGAGACCCATCCTCGATCGGTCAGTTTTCAACAAGGCAATAATGTGGCCCCTGAACGAACATTTAGAGGGGCTGGGCCTCTCTCAAGATGTTGTACGTACCATTTAGGGAGCCAGGGCAGCGTCTACCAGAGCGTCCTATACACAGCCAAGTGGACAGCTTTCCAGCGTTGGTGTGTGGCGAAAAGCCTGGACCCCATTACGTGCCCCTGCCTCACGTGCTGTCATTCCTCCAGCTGTTGCTGGACAGGAATTTGGCCTTCAACACAATCAAGGTATATGCTGCTGCCATATCATCTTGTCACGTAGGTTTCGGGGTCGGGACGGTGTTTAGTCACCCCCTGACGAAACGTTTTCTGCGAGGAGTACGGAGACTCAGACCTGTGTCACGCGCACTGGCGCCTCAGTGGGATTTGGCTTTAGTGTTACGCGCACTAAGCAAAGCCCCATTTGAACCGTTAGCTCAGGTTCCCCTTAAACTGTTATCAGCCAAAGTAGTACTACTTTTGGCTCTAACATCAGCGAAAAGGGTGAGTGATTTGTCTGCTCTCTCTGTGGCTCCGTCATGCCTCCGGATCCAAGGAGATGGCAGTTCAGCTGTTTTACGCCCTAACCCGGCTTTTATGCCAAAGGTCATCACAAGCTCTTTTAAGTCAAGAGTGATCACCCTGGATGGCTTCTTTCCCCCTCCTCACAAGTCGGAGGAAGAAGCCACGTCTCATCTCCTCTGTCCGGTGCGCGCGCTGGCCTGCTATGTGGCGCGCACGGCTGCCTTGCGCCGTTCTCAGCGCCTGTTTGTGCATTACAGAGAGCGCTCGATCGGGCAGCCTCTGTCTGCACAACGGCTGTCACACTGGCTGTGTGAGGCTGTGTCACAGGCATATGTCTCCTCTGGGGCGGATCCCCCGGAGAACATCAGTGCGCACTCCACCAGAGGAATTTCCTCCTCCACGGCTTTGCACGGAGGAATGTCAGTGGAAGACATTTGCACTGCTGCATCTTGGTCTTCCCCCTGTTCATTTATTCAATTTATTTGAGGGATGTCTCCCATTCCTCTCTGACACACCCTGTGCTGAGTGTCCTGTCAGAGTGAGTGACGTCAGGGATCCAGCTGTGCGCCTCTCTCCTGCCTCTCGGCACACGAAGAGCGGCCCTTTTCCCCTCTTATGAGAGGGATGTTTCCTTGTTTCCTCTGACACATTTTGTACGGAGTGTCTTGTCAGAGTGAGTGATGTCAGGGATCCAGCTGTGCGCTCTCCTGTCTACACGCAGAGAGCTGCCCGTGTTCCCCCTCTTTTTGTCGCTGGGCAAAGTGTGACCTTCGTCTCTACTTATCACAGCGGCGGGTATGTATTGTTCCCAGCCTGCGTCCCCTCATGGTAAATATTCATGTTATGCTATATTCCAGGGACTGTGATGCGCCATTCGCATGGCGCAATAGGCATGGGTTATTATCTGAGCAGGTGTGTCTGTGCTTCCAGTACCGGGGGGACCCAGTGGGGCGCAGACTACATCTTGCTTCGCCCTTAACCCAATAGCGATAGCCTTAGAGGGCGAAGCCATATACGAAATAGAACTGAAGTTACCTACTGTAACTCCAGCTTCTATGAGTATTGGCGTAGCCCTCTAAGTTCTGGGCCCCACTGGCTCCACGAATAGCTGAAGAAAAGTTTTTTTGTGTGGGAGCAGATTGTCGGGCCTCCTTCCTATTTATACCGGAAGGGAGCCCGAGGGTGGGGCCCACCTTGCGGGTGGGCGTGGACTACAAGTGTTTCAGTGCTGCGCGGCTGCGCAGGGGATTACCCAATAGCGATAGCCTTAGAGGGCTACGCCAATACTCATAGAAGCTGGAGTTACAGTAGGTAACTTCAGTTCTTTTGGAAAACATGTTTTTCTTTTAGCCTATTTACCTCGTTAACGTAAACAATGCTCATTACATTGAAAAATGCATTATTTGTGATTAAAATAATGGTTGTTGGTAATGTATTAGCAACCCCCACAGTTGTATGACTTCCCTGCTTTCATAGGAGCTCAGACCCGTTGGCTCCCACATAACTCGAACCCTGTTTAGGGTACCAGGGTCATTAATATATTCAGTCTATCTATAACCAGAGGAAGAACTTCCACCCTGTACTCGGCACAAACTCAAACACATCCTCCAGAGAGTGCTGCTCTCTGCCATGTTGTCCCATGTTAGCGAGTGTGTACCACAGGGTTCAATCCTAGGTCCTCTGACTTTTAATTTACAGACTGCCTTTGGATCTGTTAACAAGGAGGAAGTGTAACTGAGAGAAGTGAAATACAGATCTAAGAGGAGACAGAGAGATTCAGGGAGGAGCTAAGATGTTCCTGAACTATAGAAGAGAGAGGAACTTCAATATTCACCAGAGTTCAACACAGACCATCATCATCACCTTCATTCAACATGCTGTCCCTGCAGAACTCAGCATTTTCTCTGATATTTTTTGCAATCTTATCCGGTTAGTTACACTCTGGATAAAACATCAGTGTCATTGCTTTCTGAGTGTGGTTCTGCTAAAATGACTTTTATAACATTAAATAACAGAGTTATTCTTTCCCTCAGGCGTCACCTGTGAAGATCTGACTCCAGTCAAAACAGAAGGGTTCAGTTCAGAAGGCAGCAATGTTACTCTGTCCTACAAAGCTGGATCTGCTGCTAATTATTACTTCTGGTATCGACAATATCCTGGAAAACCACCAGAGTTCCTCATCTCACACTCTGTTTCAGGCACTGTAGGAACTAACCCAATCCCTGGACTGAAGATTACAGTGGAGTCAAACCGAATCAATTTGATCATCTCCTCTGCTGCAGTGACAGACTCTGCTGTGTACTACTGTGCTCTGAGGCCCACAGTGACAGGAAACACCAACACTCTGTACATAAACCTTTGGAGCAAAGACAACACAATACTGCACAGCATCCACCAGAGGGAGTCTCTCTGTTCACCTTCAGCAGGATGTGATGATACAGTCTAGATTAGATTCTCTCAGAATCACAGCTGTGATGAAGAGCTCCAGAAACTCATTGGACATCTGAGTCTCCTCCTGCTGACTGCAGAGCTTCATGACTGACACCTCTCTGATTCCAGCCGTGAACATCAGACCAAACACAACTCACTAAACGTTTCCATACTGAACAACCACAGCTTTCCCCTCTGTGAACATGGAGAAACTGGCTGCAATTCTGCTCTGTTCAGCTCTCATAGGTACGTATGTTTCTGACAGGAGAAGGGAAATATGAAGACTTTTTCAAAGCATTACACATCCAGTTTGGATTTTGGATTAACGCTTTACAGCAGTGTTGTTTTTTCACTTAGGAATTGATGGGTTTGTGACTTTGGAGCTGTAATTATAGCATGATGTTTTCCTCTCTAGGTAACAGCTTGGAAGATGCTCTTACTGCCAGCAGTGCTGAAGTGTTTTCATCAGAGGGCCGTAGTGTTACTCTGTCCTGTACATATTCAGTTAAAGCTGATAACCTCCAGTGGTACAGACAGCATCCTGGATCGGCTCCTCAGTTCCTCCTCCTGATCATTGACACAAAACAGCCTTACGTGGTGGAAGCAAAACCTCCAATCCCTCGACTGAATGCTAAACTGAACGAGGAGAGAAATCAAGTGGATCTGCAGATCTCCTCTGCTGCAGTGACAGACTCTGCTGTGTACTACTGTGCTCTGAGGCCCACAGTGACAGGAAACACCAACACTCTGTACAAAAACCTTTGGGGCAAAGACAACACAATACTGCACAGCATCCACCAGAGGGAGTCTCTCTCTGTCAGACTTTAGGGAAACAACACAACTAATGTTCAAACAACTCAACCCCCAGCAGAGAGGCCTCCTTTATTTGATGCTTCAACACCACGTTACTTTAATTTATCTCTCACATTTATCTAATCATTTCAATTAGTGCATTCCACCATGTGCCAGACTCCTGATGGACCTTCACCAACACTTCCCCTTTTTCATATTTATTCCCACAGGCCCTGAAATCTGCAGTCATCAAACCACTCTTAAAGACCAACCTAGGCGCTTCACTGATGAACATTTATAGGCCGGTTAAAATAATTGGAAAAGTTCAACAGCTAAAAGCTGTTTTGACACTAAATAAACTGTTTTGATGTGTTCCAGTCACACAGCACTGAGTCTGCTCTAATTAACGTTTTAATGACATCCACTTCAACACGGACAGTGGCAGAATCTCAGTCTCAGTATTATTAGATCTCAGCGCTGCATTTGAAACTGTTGACCACAACATATTACTAGACTGACTGGAAAACTGGATGGGACTCTCTGGCACTGTTTTTATTGGTCTGAATCCTTAAAGGACAGGAAAAACTTGTTTCTATAGGTAACTAAACAACTGAGTTGAAGAATATGACATGTGGTGTTCCTCAAGGCTCCATCCTGGGGCCTCTTCTCTTTTACTTCTACATGCTTCCAGTAGCTTAGTTAATGGATAACAATGAAATAAGTTACCATAGCTATGCAGACGACACACACGTGATAACATGAAAACCAGGAGGAAGTGTAACTGAGAGAAGTGAAATACAGATCTAAGAGGAGACAGAGAGATTCAGGGAGGAGCTAAGATGTTCCTGAACTATAGAAGAGAGAGGAACTTCCATATTCACCAGAGCTCAACACAGACCATCATCATCACCTTCATCCAACATGCTGTCATTAGACTATTATTTACATTCCCTACTGTTAGTTTCCATTCTAAGAGGTACGTGAATTTTTACATGAAAACGTTAACTTAAAATATTGATGTAATTGCTACTCTCTCCTTTGGTAAGATAGAAACTACAACATGTTTCTAGGTAACTGTTTAAAGCTACTGATTGTTCTCCTTTAATCCATCATCTTTATTGATTCATCTCTTCCTCTGCATGGTCTCTTCTTCCCCAGAGTGTAAAGGAGAAGACACAGTGACCCAGCCAGCAGGAGATGTCAGAGCTACTGAAGGAGGCACAGTTACACTTGACTGCACATTTCAGACATCTCAGACAGCCTATCTGTTCTGGTACAAACAAGAAGTCAATGGTTACCCAAAGTACATGTTGAAGCGTTACTCAGGAGGTGGAGATAATGCTGCAGAGTTCCAGAAAGACAGATTTGATGCTACACTCAACAAGCCCTCAGTTCCTCTGCAGATCTCCTCTGCTGCAGTGACAGACTCTGCTGTGTACTACTGTGCTCTGAGGCCCACAGTGACAGGAAACACCACAACTCTGTACAAAAACCTCTGGAGCAAAGACAACACAATACTGCAAAACATCCACCAGAGGGAGCCTCTCTCTGTCAGACTTCAGCAGAGTGTATCAGTCCTCTTTATACTCGCTGTAGCTCAGAGTTTCTCAACTTGCAGATATGATGCATCTGATTATCTCAGTGTTGCTGGCTGCTATGAGTCTTGGTATGAACTCTCTGATATCAGTCCAACATTGAGATGATTCTTTAACATGTCCCTGATACTGTTTGTTGCTGTTTTACAGAATGCAGAGCCCAAAGAGACAACGTGCTGCAACCTGAAGCAGAAAAGACTGCTACTAAAGGAGAGGCAGGAACACTTGGCTGTCACTATAACACCACTTCATCAAATTACAATCTCTTCTGGTACAAACAGCACGGAGACAACAGCCCCACATTCATCCTGAGCCGCTTTAAGATCGGCACGGGGAAAACAGAGGACGAGGACAGATTCTCATCCACACTGGATTCAAGCTTAAGATCTGTCCTCTGAAGATCCAGAAGCTTCAGCTGTCTGACTCTGCTGTGTACTACTGTGCTCTGAGGCCCACAGTGACAGGAAACACCAACACTCTGTACAAAAACCTTTGGAGCAAAGACAACACAATACTGCACAACATCCACCAGAGGGAGCCTCTCTCTGTTAGACTTTGGGAGATAAGACATCTGAAGGAGTTTAGGCAGGGTTCGAGTTATAATCTGAGCTTTATGGGGGTCTTTAAAACTAACTTTAGTGGCGGAGATAAATATATCAATTACAGCCGGGTAATAACGTTAATAACAGGTGATATTTACCGTGGAGGTGAAGTGCAGGCATATTGTCATTCAAGAGAGAATACGATGCGTAGTTCTTTTGGAAAACATGTTTTTCTTTTAGCCTATTTACCTCGTTAACGTAAATAATACTCATTACATTGAAAAATGCATTATTTGTGATTAAAATAATGGTTGTTGGTAATGTATTAGGGACCCCCACAGATGTATGACTTCCCTGCTTTCATAGGAGCTCAGACCCTCCTTATGAGATCCGCTCCCGTTGGCTCCCACATAACTCCAACCCTGAGTTTAGGGTACCAGGGTCATTAATATATTCGGTCTATCTATAACCAGAGGAAGAACTTCCACCATGTACTCGGCACAAACTCAAACACATCCTCCAGAGAGTGCTGCTCTCTGCCAAGTTGTCCCATGTTAGCGAGTGTGTACCACAGGGTTCAATCCTAGGTCCTCTGACTTTTAATTTACAGACTGCCTTTGGAGCAAAGACAACACAATACTGCACAATATCCACCAGAGGAAAACTGTCTCTGTTAAACATCAATAGTTTGTGATGATCCGGTGATGTAATTTACTTGCTTGATAATTTGAAATCTATTAACAATTGCTCCCTACATTACAAACACATGTACTGCCTTTGATTCACATCCACAGGTTCAAATGTTTAACTAAGTCATTAAATCTGGCCTTTTATCAGAGGCTGAAATAAAAGTAATTAGTCTCCACAAACAAACACTTTTATTTGCTGTCAGTCTGTGATTGCATTTGGTGTACCACAGGGTTCAATCCTAGGTCCTCTCACTTTGTCACTTGATTCAGCTCATCTCGTAGCACAATCTGATCATAGGTTCTATTGGAACAGCAGCTTGTGTTGTGGTGTTCAAGACCTTTTAAATGTCGGATCTGAAGAAATATTTTTAATAGATCAAGATCATTTTAAACAGATTTCTCTCTCGATGAAACACCTCTCACTAATCTGACTTCACGTTAACGCCCGTCATTGTTATTGCTACATTTTTATTTACTGAATGATGAAACACTTTAAATCACCTCTCTCAATAAACTAGAACACATCACAGACTCAAGTATTGATTGCTTTTGTTCTTATCTTTATATAAAATACAATTCTCTGTTGGTCTGAGATCTATTGTGGTGTACCACAGGGTTCAATCCTAGGTCCTCTGACTTTTTATTTAGAGACTGCCTTTGGATCTGTTACCCAGGAGGAAGTGTAACTGAGAGAAGTGAATTACAGATCTAAGAGGAGACAGAGAGATTCAGGGAGGAGCTAAGATGTTCCTGACTATAGAAGAGAGAGGAACTTCCATATTCACCAGAGTTCAACACAGACCTCATCATCACCTTCATTCAACATGCTGTCATTAGACTATTATTTACATTCCCTACTGTTAGTTTCCATTCTAAGAGGTAAGTGACATTTTACATGAAAAAGTGATGTAATTGCTACTCTTCTTTGGTAAAATAGAAACTACAACATGTTTCTAGGTAACTGTTTAAAGCTACTGATTGTTCTCCTTTAATCCATCATCTTTATTGATTCATCTCTTCCTCTGAATGGTCTCTTCTTCCCCAGAGTGTAAAGGAGTAGACACAGTGACCCAGACACAGGAGATGTCAGAGCTACTGAAGGAGGCACAGTTACACTTGGCTGCAATTTCAGACATCTATACAGCCATCTGTTCTGGTACAAACAAGAAGTCAATGGTTACCCAAAGTACATGTTGAAGCGTTTCTCAGGAGGTGGAGATAATGCTGCAGAGTTCAGAAAGACAGATTTGATGCTACACTCAATGAGACATCAGTTCCTGCAGATCTCCTCTGCTGCAGTGACAGACTCTGCTGTGTACTACTGTGCTCTGAGGCCCACAGTGACAGGAAACACCACAACTCTGTACAAAAACCTTTGGAGCAAAGACAACACAATACTGATCAACATCCACCAGAGGGAGCCTCTCTCTTTTAGAGTTTAGGAGATAAGACAACTAACGTTCAAACAACTCAGCCACCAGCAGAGGCTTCCTTTCTCTTCACTGGTTCATTCTCTATCTCTGCAATACATATTTATATGTTTGTCTGACACTCTTATCCAAAGGGTTTTCAATATTAAAAGATAAGTATTATTTTTAAATAGATCACATTTATCTGACTGGATCTGAATGTGTTGTGGACTTGCAGAAGGTTTATGATCGTGCTCCCTGAGTGTTGTGGCAAGAACTGAAGGAGTTTAGGCAGGGTTCGAGTTATAATCTGAGCTTTATGGGGATCTTTAAAACTAACTTTAGTGGCGGAGATAAATATATCAATTACAGCCGGGTAATAACGTTAATAACAGGTGATATTTACCTTGGAGGTGAAGTGCAGGCATATTGTCATTCAAGAGAGAATACGATGCGTAGTTCTTTTGGAAAACATGTTTTTCTTTTAGCCTATTTACCTCGTTAACGTAAATAATGCTCATTACATTGAAAAATGCATTATTTGTGATTAAAATAATGGTTGTTGGTAATGTATTAGCAACCCCCACAGATGTATGACTTCCCTGCTTTCATAGGAGCTCAGACCCCGTTGGCTCCCACATAACTCAAACCCTGAGTTTAGGGTACCAGGGTCATTAATATATTCGGTCTATCTATAACCAGAGGAAGAACTTCCACCCTGTACTCTGCAAAAACTCAAACACATCCTCCAGAGAGTGCTGCTCTCTGCCATGTTGTCCCATGTTAGTGAGTGTGTACCACAGGGTTCAATCCTAGGTCCTCTGACTTTTAATTTACAGACTGCCTTTGGATCTGTTAACAAGGAGGAAGTGTAACTGAGAGAAGTGAAATACAGATCTAAGAGGAGACAGAGAGATTCAGGGAGGAGCTAAGATGTTCCTGAACTATAGAAGAGAGAGGAACTTCCATATTCACCAGAGTTCAACACAGACCATCATCATCACCTTCATTCAACATGCTGTCCCTGCAGAACTCAGCATTTTCTCTTATATTTTTTGCAATCTTATCCGGTTAGTTACACTCTGGATAAAACATCAGTGTCATTGCTTTCTGAGTGTGGTTCTGCTAAAATGACTTTTATAACATTAAATAACAGAGTTATTCTTTCCCTCAGGCGTCACCTGTGAAGATCTGACTCCAGTCAAAACAGAAGAGTTCAGTTCAGAAGGCAGCACTGTTACTCTGTCCTACAAAGCTGGATCTGATGCTAATTATTACTTCTGGTATCGACAATATCCTGGAAAACCACCAGAGTTCCTCATCTCACACTCTGTTTCAGGCACTGTAGGAACTAACCCAATCCCTGGACTGAAGATTACAGTGGAGTCAAACCGAATCAATTTGATCATCTCCTCTGCTGCAGTGACAGACTCTGCTGTGTACTACTGTGCTCTGAGGCCCACAGTGACAGGAAACACCACAACTCTGTACAAAAACCTTTGGAGCAAAGACAACACAGTACTGCACAGCATCCACCAGAGGGAGCCTCTCTCTGTCAGACTTTAGGGAAACAACACAACTAATGTTCAAACAACTCAACTCCCAGCAGAGAGGCCTCCTTTATTTGATGCTTCCACACCACGTTACTTTAATTTATCTCTCACATTTATCCTAATCATTTTCAATTAGTGCATTCCACCATGTGCCAGACTCCTGATGGACCTTCACCAACACATCCCCTTTTTCATATTTATTCCCACAGGCCCTGAAATCTGCAGTCATCAAACCACTCTTAAAGAACAACCTAGGCGCTTCACTGATGAACATTTATAGGCCGGTTAAAATAATTGGAAAAATGGTTTTCAACTGTTAAAAAGCTGTTTTGGCACTAAATAACGTGTGTTCCAGTCACACAGCACTGAGACTGCTCCAATTAACGTTTTAATGACATCCACTTAAACACAGACAGTGGCAGAATCTCAGTCTCAGTATTATTAGATCTCAGCGCTGCATTTGAAACTGTTGACCACAACATATTACTAGACCGACTGGAAAACTGGGTGGGACTCTCTGGCACTGTTTTTATCGGTCTGAATCCTTAAAGGACAGGAAAAACTTTGTTTCTATAGGTAACTAAACAACTGAGTTGACGAATATGACATGTGGGGTTCCTCAAGACTCCATCCTGGGGACTCTTCTCTTTAATATCTACATGCTTCCACTAGCTTAGTTAATGGATAACAATTAAATAAGTTACCATAGCTATGCAGACGACACACACGTGATAACATGAAAAAAAAAACTGAGAGAAGTGAAATACAGATCTAAGAGGAGACAGAGAGATTCAGGGAGGAGCTAAGATGTTCCTGACATATAGAAGAGAGAGGAACTTCCATATTCACCATAGTTCAACACAGACCATCATCATCACCTTCATCCAACATGCTGTCATTAGACTATTATTTACATTCCCTACTGTTAGTTTCCATTCTAAGAGGTACGTGACATTCTGCATGAAAACGTTAACTTCTAATGTTGATAAAATGTGATCTATTAACTGAGTCTTTTGAATTACTCCTCTCTTCAGGGGTCAGCTGTGAAGATCTCACTGCATTACAGAAAGAAGGGTTCAGTCCAGAAGGCAGCACTGTTACTCTGTCCTACAGATACTCCAAAAAAGCAACTGGTAATGATTATTTCTTCTGGTATCGACAATATCCAGGAAAACCACCAGCGTTCATCTTCTCTCATTTAGGAACTGGAGAAATTATGTTGAATCCAGTTTCTGGACTGTCTGCTGAAGTGAGTGAGGGTAAAACCCAGATGTATCTGAGCATCTCCTCTGCTGCAGTGACAGACTCTGCTGTGTACTACTGTGCTCTGCAGCCCACAGTGACAGGAAACACCAACACTCTGTACAAAAACCTTTGGAGCAAAGACAACACAATACTGCACAGCATCCACCAGAGGGAGTCTCTCTGTTCACCTTCAGCAGGATGTGATGATACAGTCTAGATTAGATTCTCTCAGACTCACAGCTGTGATGAAGAGCTCCAGAAACTCATTGGACATCTGAGTCTCCTCCTGCTGACTGCAGAGCTTCATGACTGACACCTCTCTGATTCCAGCCGTGAACATCAGACCAAACACAACTCACTAAACGTTTCCATACTGAACAACCACAGCTTTCCCCTCTGTGAACATGGAGAAACTGGCTGCAATTCTGCTCTGTTCAGCTCTCATAGGTACGTATGTTTCTGACAGGAGAAGGGAAATATGAAGACTTTTTCAAAGCATTACACATCCAGTTTGGATTTTGGATTAACGCTTTACAGCAGTGTTGTTTTTTCACTTAGGAATTGATGGGTTTGTGACTTTGGAGCTGTAATTATAGCATGATGTTTTCCTCTCTAGGTAACAGCTTGGAAGATGCTCTTACTGCCAGCAGTGCTGAAGTGTTTTCATCAGAGGGCCGTAGTGTTACTCTGTCCTGTACATATTCAGTTAAAGCTGATAACCTCCAGTGGTACAGACAGCATCCTGGATCGGCTCCTCAGTTCCTCCTCCTGATCATTGACTCAACACAGCCTTACGTGGTGGAAGCAAAACCTCCAATCCCTCGACTGAATGCTAAACTGAACGAGGAGAGAAATCAAGTGGATCTGCAGATCTCCTCTGCTGCAGTGACAGACTCTGCTGTGTACTACTGTGCTCTGAGGCCCACAGTGACAGGAAACACCAACACTCTGTACAAAAACCTTTGGGGCAAAGACAACACAATACTGCACAACATCCACCAGAGGGAGCCTCTCTCTGTTAAACACCAATAGTTTGTGATTAAACAGTAATGTAGTTTACCTGCTTGATCATTTGAAATCTGTGAACAATTGTTCACTACGATACCAACAAATGTACTGCCTTTGATTCACATCTGCAGGTTCAAATGTTTAACTCAGTCAGTGAATCAGTTTAAGGACCTGGTCACATGCCAGTACAACAACATTAAAACCACTGGAGTCATTGTACACACAAACACTCAAAATACTGGACAAAAAATCTGTTTATTCACATCACTGCCCAATACTCAAAAATACAACTTGTTGATTTGGGAAAACCCAATTAAACATGCAAATACTTGCCTTTTTTACAAGATTGTCAACGGCCTTACCTCACCTCCTCTCAGACAGTTTATTAACATACGCACAACTGCAGCTAGGATAACAAGAGGCGCAGCGAGAGCAGATTGCATTATTCCACTCAGAAAAAGTGATTTCAGTCAGTCTTCATTTTCTATTAAAGCTGCTCAGCAATGGAACTCAATCCCATCTCCAATCAGAGACCAGACTACGTTTAGTTTATTTAAATCAAAACTCAAAACCTGGTTAGTGAGGAATCAGCTCTGCCAACACTGACACAATCTCCTGCTCCTTACAACCCACTGCCTGTGTTTTAACATGTTCTTTTGTTTTGTTGTATTTGTTTTGTCTTATTGTTCTTTCTTTTAAATGGTTTTATTTTTATTGAAGTATTCCAGTAATATATGTTGCATGTTTTAAATTGATTGTATTTACTTGTTTAAAATGAAATGTGTTTTAGGTTGACTTTTAAAATCTGTCCAGGTACTACAGATGAAAAATAGCCTCGTGGTTAACTCTGGCACATTTACAGCAATGTTAATTAATGTGCACTGTCCCTGTTAAATAAATACATTTAAATATATATATTTTTAAAAACCACAGCTTGAAATAAAGATATGTAGTCTCCATGAACTTAAAATAAGTGTCTCTATTTTTCTGTGAGTGTGATTGCATGTGGTGTACCACAGGGATCAATCCTAGGTCCTCTCCCTTTGTCATTGGATTCAGTTTATCTCCAAGCACAATGTGATCATAGGTTCTATTGGAACAGCAGCTTGTGTTGTGGTGTTCAAGACGTTTAAAATGTTGAGTGATGAAGCAAAATTCTTATTATTTTAAGATCATTTTAAACAGATTTCTCTCTAGATGAAACACCTCTCACTAATCTGACTTCACCTTAACGCCTGTCATTGTAATTGCTAAGTTTTTGTACATTTCAATGTATGTGTCAGTGAGAAACACAAAGAGAACTAAATGTTTTAAATATGAGAAATGTATTTTGATGGTTTAAAACGAGTAAAACATGATTCTCTGGCCCCGCCCACTGACGTTTATATCAACCAATGAGATGATTTGTGAGGTGTTTGAGGAACTAAAAGCACAATCATCTGATGTTGAGGAGAAGGGCTGAGCAGCAGAGAGGCTGTTTCCTGCTTCACTTCTGCAGGAGAAGAACCCATCTGCTGACTGTTCGACTTTACCATCTCCAAAGACATGTTGCTTTACCTCTGTTTACTCTTCTCTCTCTTCATAGGTGAGTGTTGGAACAGAGATAAAGTCTCATTTAACCCGCTGTATTAGCCAGAGATTTCATAACTGGAGGTTTGATTGTGTAAGGCAGCAACCGTTGTGATCTATGAAGACATTTGGTCATGTTTTATCTCAAACTGATCAAAGATGACAGGAAATTGAAGAGCCTCCGTTGAGTCTCTTAATGTTAAAATCTCCTGCAGACTAACTGACATGAATAATTCTCATTTTGCAGCCCTGGGCTCCATGAACAGTATAAAGCCAGAAAGAAGTGAAGAACATGTTGCAGAGGGCAGAAACATCAGCCTGACATGTAAATATGAGGGGGCTATCTACAATATCCAGTGGTACCGACAATACCAGAGATCCAGACCAGAGTTCCTGCTCTACATCACAGAGGCAGGAGTGATCCATCCCACTGAATCTGATTTCTCTGCTCACATTGACAAAACAGAGAAACGAGTTGATCTGGAGATCATCTCAGCTAAAGTGACAGACTCTGCTGTGTACTACTGTGCTGTGAAGCCCACAGTGACAGGAAACACCACAACTCTGTACAAAAACCTTTGGAGCAAAGACAACACAATACTGCACAACATCCACCAGAGGGAGTCTCTCTCTGACAAACATCAATAGTTTGTGATCATACAGTAATGTAGTTTATCTGCTTGATCATTTGAATTATACTGTAGGTACATTTCACTATTATACAACAACATGTACTGCCTTTGATTCACATCCACAGGTTCAAATGTTTAACTCAACCATTGAATCTGGCCTTTCATCACAGGTTGAAATAAAAGTAAGTAGTCTCCATGAAGTTAAAATAAGTTTTTCTGTCAGTCTGTGATTTCATGTGGTGTACCACAGGGTTCAATCCTAGGTCCTCTCACTTTGTCATTTGTCATTATCTCTAAGCACAATGTGATCATAGATTCTATTGGAACAGCAGCTTGTCTTGTGGTGTTCAAGACCTTTTAAATATTGAGTGATGAAGCAAAATTCTTATTAGATTAAGATCATTTTAAACAGATTTCTCTCTAGATGAAACACCTCTCACTAATCTGACTTCACGTTAACGCCTGTCATTGTTATTATTACGTTTTCTTTACTGACTGATAATACACTTTAAATCACCTCTCTCAATACACTGGTACACATCACACACTTAAGTTTTGATTACTTTTGTTCTTATCTTTATAAAATACAATTATCTGTTAGTCTGTGATTAATCATGGTGTACCACAGGGTTCAATCCTAGGTCCTCTGACTTTTTATTTACAGACTGCCTTTGGATCTGTTACCCAGGAGGAAGTGTAACTGAGAGAAGTGAAATACAGATCTAAGAGGAGACAGAGAGATTCAGGGAGGAGCTAAGATGTTCCTGAACTATAGAAGAGAGAGGAACTTCCATATTCACCAGAGTTCAACACAGACCATCATCATCACCTTCATTCAACATGCTGTCATTAGACTATTATTTACATTCCCTACTGTTAGTTTCCATTCTAAGAGGTACGTGACATTCTGCATGAAAAACGTTAACTTCTAATGTTGATAAAATGTGATCTATTAACTGAGTCTTTTGAATTACTCCTCTCTTCAGGGGTCAGCTGTGAAGATCTCACTGCATTACAGAAAGAAGCGTTCAGTCCAGAAGGCAGCACTGTTACTCTGTCCTACAGATACTCCAAAGTTGCTGAATTGGATGATTATTTCTTCTGGTATCGACAATATCCAGGAAAACCACCAGAGTTCATCTTCTCTCATTTAGGAACTGGAGGAATAATTAAAGATCCAATCCCTGGACTGAAGTTTAAAGTGGAGAAAAACAAAATCAAGTCAAACCTAATCAAAGTGAGCCTCTCCTCTGCTGCAGTGACAGACTCTGCTGTGTACTACTGTGCCTGTGAAGCCCACAGTGACAGGAAACACCACAACGCTGTACAAAAACCTCTGCAGCTTCTCCCTGAACATTCACACACTTCAGATCCCGCCTTTTTCTGAACAACATCGCCATCAAGTGGACACCTCGAACAGTACGACTTCTCCTCTCAAAGTGACACACATCCAACCTCTGAGGGAGACTTCAAAGATGAAGAGCAGTCGGTCCGGCCTGTCCGTCCACCGGCTCCTGAAAGTGGATTAACTGGTTAAACTGGTCCTGACTAACATACGATTCACTGCAGTGTGAGGTGGAACAGTTCATGGTGAAGAACTAGCGTTAGATTATTGCAGTGGTGTAATGTAACTAAGTAAATTTACTCATACTGTACGGAAGTAAAACATTGAGGTAATTGTACTTTTTTACTAATTTATACTTTTACTTCATTACATTTTGTAGGCAAGTGTTGTACTTTTTACTTCACTATGTGTGTTTTACAGATTGACTGACATAGCAGATTTAGGATATTAATAAACAATATAAATCGACACACATTATATCATAGAGGAAGCTACCCAGTACTGTATAAAGTAATTCAAATAAACCCCACCTTTACCCCCATCAGTCGTTTTAACAACCAAAAATACCTGGTGCTTAAAATGGCCACTTTGCATAACGCATACTTTTACTTTTGATACGTAAAGTATTTTTTTTATGCTAATACTTTTTGACTCTTATTGAGGTTACATTTGAATGCAGGAATTTTACTTTTGTACACTGCAGTATTACTACTTTTACTGAAGTAAATAATGAGAGTACTTCTTCCCCCTCTGGATTGCTGACTCATTATATTCTTTGCTCCACAGCTTCTTCCTGACGGACACCAGTTCCTCCTCTTCAAAGTTTCCAGTCCATTAGACAGACTCTTATTCTCTTGCATATATCATATATCATGTATATCCATACAGATTGAGGTATAGTCAATACTTTTTCTGAAAAATCAATGGAGTATTGTGAAAGGATAGAGCAACCTGACAAATCCAAACACCTCACCACATCATCACATTTATTCCAAAAGTACTCTCTTATTTACAGACACAGGTTGCCTTTGGCCGTGAGTTTTTTTTGTATTCTTAGATGCCGATCGATCCCTTCATGCTGTTCATGAGTCAAATGATACAACAAATGCCCGATTTAATGTGGGTTTCAAAGCCTGAGGAGGAAATCATGGTTTCAAAGAGTCGGCTGATAACCAGCTTTGTAGTTCCTGTTATATCTGATCAGGAGACAAGGCCTCCATTAGACTCCTTTGTTTATTCTCATATCGAAGTGACATCTTTATGGAGCTGACCAATCAGAGCAGATTGGGCTCTGGTTTCAGACAGAGGGTGAAAAGAAGTGCTGCAGCACAGGCAGTATATGGACATCTACAAATTCTGAAAATGTTCTGAAAATCTCAAAATGTTTACTTTTTCTAAATTAGTTTTTTCTCTCCAAAAGAAACCCCAATATTGTGATTTTTCCCCCCTGAATATCTCAACCTTTGACGGGGAATATCAACAGTTTGAGTTTTTCAAAAAATCAAAGATTTCTGAAAAAATCATAAAAAGTTTTGACTTTATTCTGAAAATCTCAATCCAATCATTTCAAAATCCTGACTTTTTCCTGAAATTCTCATAATTCAGACTCAAAATTTAGATGTTTTTCTGAAAATCCCAGAAATATATTATATAATATATTGTGACATTTCGGGGGGGAAAAAATTCACAATTCTGACTTTTTTCAGAGAATTTCAGAATTCTGACTTCTTTCAGAACATTTCGGAATTTTGCCTTTTTCCCTGAAAATGTATGCATCTGAAAAGATGTAGAGGGTATCCCAAACTCACTTAAATCCTCCACCACACACAAATTTAACAATACTCAATAAATCCATCAAAGATATTACACCGAGGCTGCTTCTCACTTCTCTTTGATGGATAACATATCTCTTTTTCTTCTCTCAATCATTTCTTTCTTTTGTGCACTCAAATCAATATTAACCAAACTATTGTTTGTTTATACATTTTAAGAATGGCTTTTATCTTTTTTGAGAATGAGTTCTTATTTGATTTTATTTATTTGGGTCTACAACAGATGACACAAATGTTTATGTCAGTAAATGTGTACTAACAGAGGCGGGGGTGTTTGTGAAAACAACGGGGACAGAGCTGCTGTCAGACGATCAGCTGTGCGGAGTCATCACAAACGGACGTCACTTCACGTGGTGCTCCGGAGGAAAGGACGTCCCATTGCTCTTAAAACTCATTTCCCTGCTTCTTCTCCCTTCTCGTGGTTTCCTTGCGTCTCTCCATGCTTCCCTGGTGGGAGGGACTAAGACGCAAGTGAGGGACGCAAGGATTGAAGTTAAGAGAAGTGAGAAGCAGCCCGAGGCTCTGGAGTCAGCAGCAGGTCTGAGAGGGAAAGCTTCCTGGAGCTCCTCCTTTAATGACTGGCTCTGGCTGCTGATAGGCCAGCTGAGGGTGAGGGGATCCAATCAGCCGCCAGTCTGAGGTGCTCAGGCAGGTTCTGATCAGCTGCTGATTACCTGCAGGGAAACGCAGGGGGAAATGGTTACACAAGCCAAAACATCGTTATGACATCATAAAGTGGCCAAAATCTGATCAGCTCATTTTCAGACAGGTTTTTATAGAAATGGATCACGACAAAAAGAGAGAGAATCTTTTTTCCCTTTTCTCTTTACACAGAGGGGACACATGTTGAGGTAGAAAAGACGTGAAAAAGTGGATTTTGCACAATAGGTGACCTTTAAAACCTACCTGGCTGAGTTCATGGAGGAGCAGAGCTACCCGCTAGAGTCGACCCATTCGGCGGCATCCTGGAGGCCATCGCCGCAAAATAGGATTAATGTTTGTTATTTTCATAATTTAAGAAACAAATAGTATATTTTTGTGAAAATGGCGACATGGTAATCTGTATTTGTGAAAGAGATGGAAAATTCAATTAAAAAGCAGCGACAGTCAACCCTCAAGTACGGAAGATATTTATAATCCCAAAACTAAGGGAGCTACCATAGTGAGGTCAGTCATATCAGCAGTGCAGGTGTGGATGTGTGAGCATGGTGTCGTGTGAGGTGTTTCAGAACCAAAAAAATGTAAAACACAAGCATGAAAAGGAGCTGCTCTCTCAAAAGAGTCAGCAAAGAACCGGGCGAGACACTGGATCGGCCTTTCACTCCTCAGGCGCCCTCAATCAATGCTGAGACAAACAAAGGGAGGATCATTAAAGGTCTCCTATGATGCCATAGGGTCTCAGATATATACAAATATATAAACAACATGTCTATGATGTGTTTTGCTCAAAATACCAAACAGATCATGCATTGTAGACATCCCTCATATCCCTCTGCTTCAGCTGTTACCCTACCCCTCCGTTTGCGCGTTCGCGTGGAGGGTCCGCCACATTAAGTGCTGTTCCAAACCAACGAGTGTGGAGGGGGAGTGGGTTATCAAGCCCTCAAACAGCGAGTCTGCATCACCTGACTTGAGTCCGGTCACTACCTGACCGGACTCAACGCTGTGTGTGTGTCCGTCAGGAAACACGCTGTGTGTGTGTCCGTCAGGAAACACGCTGTGTGTGTGTGTCCGTCAGGAAACACGCTGTGCGTGTGTCCGTCAGGAAACACGCCGTGTGTGTGTGTCCGTCAGGAAACACGCCGTGTGTGTGTCCGTCAGGAAACACGCCGTGTGTGTCCGTCAGGAAACACGCCGTGTGTGTCCGTCAGGAAACACGCCGTGTGTGTGTGTCCGTCAGGAAACACGCCGTGTGTGTGTGTCCGTCAGGAAACACGCCGTGTGTGTGTGTCCGTCAGGAAACACGCTGTGTGTGTGTCCATCAGGAAACACGCTGTGTGTGTGTCCGTCAGGAAACACGCTGTGTGTGTGTGTCCGTCAGGAAACACGCTGTGTGTGTGTCCGTCAGGAAACACGCTGTGTGTGTGTGTCCGTCAGGAAACACGCTGTGTGTGTGTCCGTCAGGAAACACGCTGTGTGTGTGTGTCCGTCAGGAAACACGCTGTGTGTGTGGTCCGTCAGGAAACACGCTGTGTGTGTGTCCGTCAGGAAACACGCTGTGTGTGTGTGTCCGTCAGGAAACACGCTGTGTGTGTGTGTCCGTCAGGAAACACGCTGTGTGTGTGTCCGTCAGGAAACACGCTGTGTGTGTGTGTCCGTCAGGAAACACGCTGTGTGTGCGTGTCCGTCAGGAAACACTCTGTGTGTGTGTGTCCGTCAGGAAACACGCCGTGTGTATCCGTCAGGAAACACGCTGTGTGTGTGTGTCCGTCAGGAAACACGCTGTGTGTGCGTGTCCGTCAGGAAACACGCTGTGTGTGCGTGTCCGTCAGGAAACACGCCGTGTGTGTGTGTCCGTCAGGAAACACGCCGTGTGTGTGTCCGTCAGGAAACACGCTGTGTGTGTATGTCCGTCAGGAAACACGCTGTGTGTGTGTGTCCGTCTGGAAACTCGCCGTGTGTGTGTGTCCGTCAGGAAACACGCCGTGTGTGTGTCCGTCAGGAAACACGCTGTGTGTGTGTGTCCGTCAGGAAACACGCTGTTAAGTAGTTCCAGCAAACATCCACTGATAAACTGCGATGTTAACAACCTCATGATAACCTCGTATGTTTTTAACTCAGGATCAAACCTGTGTTTAGTCTAGAAAAAGGTAAATGTGTACATTTTATTATAAAGTTGTGTATATTTACAGACTGTTGCAAAAACTAAGAAGCTTATAAACATCAGGTTTAAAACTAAAAGAGCTTTACAAAAAACACAATTAAAGATGTTTGGAGTTTTATTCGAGTTATTAATGTGAATGTTTTGTCAAAGAGAAGCTGATTTGAAACCGTTGTTACATACAGTTAGGGCACTTCCTGTTTCTGCCGGAGAGAGGGGAGTTTGACCCAAAGCTTGCCGCTGTATTTACTCCCTCCATCTGACAGGAGGAGCCTCGTTGAGCTGCGAGTGGCACTCCACGGAGTTCACTCCATCACGGAGGGGGAGTGTGTAGGGGTAGGGTGTAGGGCGTGGTTTGGGATTGGGCCTCAATATATAGCATATCCCATAATATAGATTATATGATGATTCAGCCCCTGCTCAGAGCACAGATGTCCTGATAGCAGAACTTCAGAGCTTCAACAATTCTGACTGCAGCTCAACGAGGCTTCCTCCATCTGACAGGAGGGAGCTGAGTGTCACTCCACGGAGTTCACTCCGTCACGGAGGGGGAGTGTATAGGGGTAGGGTGTAGGGCGTGGTTTGGGATTGGGCCATACTCTCTCCAGTACAGGTTAGCTCTGAGTGTTAGCATGCTAATGTAAACACAGACCATATTACTTCGAGATCACGTCTCATTGTTTCTGACAGCAACGTTTCTGATTGGCCCGTGGGTGTAAAGCCCGCCCACATTTTAGTAATGTGGTCATGACGCAGCAAATCTGGATCAGCTCCGTTGATCCCCCGTTTTTAGAGATGTGGGTACGGAGGAAAAGAGAGAGGGGTTTATTTCCTGACACTTTGAGAGTCTCCTGACACACCAGGGACACACCGGGGACACACCGGGACACACCGGGGACACACCAGGGACACATGGTGATGTAGAGAAGACATCACTTTGTGAGTCTCCTGACACACGGGGGACACATGGTGATGTAGAGAAGACATCACTTTGTGAGTCTCCTGACACACGGGGGACACATGGTGATGTAGAGAAGACATCACTTTGTGAGTCTCCTGACACACCGGGGACACATGGTGATGTAGAGAAGACATCACTTTGAGAGTCTCCTGACACACCGGGGACACACCAGGGACACACCGGGGACACATGGTGATGTAGAGAAGACACACTTTGTGAGTCTCCTGACACACGGGGGACACATGGTGATGTAGAGAAGACATCAGAAAGTGCATTTTGCATGATAGGAGACCTTTAAAGGTACACACACACACACACACACACACACACACACACACACACACACTACAGGGAGGAGTAAAGCAGGGGTCGTCACAATGTAAATGGTCTTCAGAGGCTTAAATCCCTGTGACAACATGTTGATTTGAGATAAACAGTTCCTGAGGAGAGCCACAAGATGGCGCTGTCTTCCCACTGAAAAGCAAGAACCTAAAGTATGCAATGTGACCCCTACAGGAAACAAAGCTGCAAACAGCAGGAAATAAAATACACAGCCATTAACACAAACTATACATTTTCACACGTTTATAGAAATGTATAGTAGGGTCTCCAGCAATAATTACCATTATATCTATAAATGTCTTGGCCAATTTGGACCGATTTGTTGTGGTTTTGGAAGTTATTGAGGATGCTGAGTCCATTTCAGTTTGACCAAAAGTGACAATATCTGTACTCTCTGTGGACTGATTTAGATGATTTAGGGTACTCTGGATCATTTGGATTGGACTCATTGCTTATTTGTTTGAAGATTAGTTCTCCACAGTAGAGATAATAATGTTCATCTTGCTCTCTGTATCAAATGGTCCCAACACTACTAATGGTGGTCAAAATCAGTCCACAGAGACTACAGATATGCTCACTTCCTGGTTCAAACTGCCATTAATGAGCCTGAAAATGTCTGAAATGGAGTCAACATCCTCAGTAACCCCCTAAACACAACCAATCTGTCCAAATTGTCCAAGCCATTTTTAAACTCTTGTTTCCATAGGCTATAACTCTAATTAACACAACTTATGCTAATCGTTCAAATGTCCCAACATCTGCAGGTTAGCATCCAGCAGTTTCTATGAGCTTGAGACCCTACTCTACATTTCCATCGGAACACTTTGGGGTCTCAACATCTCCAGGTTCACTCTGATGGAAACTAAACTGAAACGTTACTTCTTTCCTGTATTTTTGAATAGTGTGTTACCCAGTCGTTCTGCAACAAATCCCCAAACTCTATCATTTGAACATAATCTGTAATGAACACACTGAATAAACTTAATGTGTTGGGGAATATTCTTTGCTTAGGTATCTATCCTTTAACCCATCCCTCTCTCCTTTCCCACAGTTCACACACAGGCACAGGTCTACGGTCTTGGGGTATTTCTGCTATCTCTCTGAAGGAGGAGCAGCTCTGGATCCTTGTTGCTGTTCATGACCGAGCACCAGCTGACCTGAGATAGTTTATTGCTTCTTATCGGGTGCGTAGGTCCTGCTGGCGGACCGTTTTTGTTTCAATTACATTTAGTGCCCTGTTTTGTTTAGTCTTGTTAATGAAGAATGTTGATTATTACACTCTGAACTGGTTAAAACCTCCGACTACGTAAGAGGTCTTCAGAACTGGTCGGGCAACTACTCAAGATTCAAAGATTCAAAGGTGTTATCATCAGATGCTCAGCAGCTTCAGTGTAGACATGGCAATGAAACTCTTCTGACCTGAGCTCCTCCAGCAATGACACATATAATAACATACAAATAAAAAATATTGCACAAAGTCTATATTCATGTAAATAGAATATGATATGTACAAGAACAGAATATGAAATTAAATAATGTAAATTAAGACAAACTTAAATGCGGTTTATTGCGGTGATAACTATTTATATAAATTAGTAGATTGCAAGATGACAGACAGGAATGTTTATCGGGGCACTTAGCAGAGCTTTACTTTGTCACCTCTTGACCTCAGCGCATGTCTTTTCTCCGGCCGTAACTCCATAATAACCTTCAGTGTTTGACATCAAGCTCTCCCTCCCGTGTTCTCATTGTGTTTTGACTCCATTGCTCCAGAAGTTTCCATCAAACAAATCTCTCCATGCCCTCGCCCCCCAGTACTTGAGTGACCTTAAACCTCAGCTGTTCACTATGGCCTTTGACCCCTAACCAATCACAGTCTTTATTATTTACCTCACTTTGTTTGTTTGTTTGTTGTCTGTCCTTACCTCATGTAAAGCTGCCTTCGGTCCATTGAAAGGCGCTATAAAAATGAAATGTATTATTATTATTATTATTATTATGTTGATTATTTGTATGTTTTATACATGAATGAAGAAGGATAAGAGGTTAGGACGGACAGTGACATCATTTTATTGATCACATAATTAAGGGGAGACACTAACAGGGTAGAAAGAGTAGATAACAGATATATATATATATATATATATATAAATATATATATATATATATATATATATATGTTAATCATCTGGAGAAAACTGTGTTTAAAAATCTGGTAAACGTGGACATTTAAAAACATTCAGATGTCATTTAAGGAAGGCCTAAATCAGGGGGGTCCAAACTGTTTTCACTGAGGGCCACATACAGAGGGCAGGGCCCCTCACTAGAGGTATATTGCCTCATAAGTTCAGTTACAAGTTATCAAAAGCAATCAAATGTAGGTCAATTATTCCTGATAGGTGAATATGCCTTAAGAAACAAACAGCGTACGTCTCAGCTCTCCGTAGGGCTTACTTTATTTAGTGTTTCAGCTCATTACTTAAAACAGAAATGTTAGAAACATCTCACTGGTCTCCAGTTTGATCTTCAATCTCAGGATCCATGTATCTGTGATCCTCTCCAGAATGGAAGGAGTCATCACATACAGAGCATCAACTAGTTCCTGAACAGTGTCCTTCACATGCTGATATCCAAGAGAGGGAGTTACACAGTCACAAGATGGAGGAATAGAAAGCAGTATTCAATGTTTAGTTCAGATTAGCTCCACGTCAGAAATGATCATGCTTGTCATATGTCTCTCTCCATAGAGGCTGAATCATCATGTTAATCACATAGCTATCATATGCCTCAAACAGTCCTGATGCTCTTCTAGGTAATCAGACATCCTGTCATGCACTCAGCTACAGCTGGGGTACCTTTGTTAGCATGTGCTACTGTTCACATAATCTATTTAAGAAGTCCAATAGAAGATAAGCTCTAGTTTCATGTGTGGGCCATATACCATTATACTTTTAGAAATTGCTGAAGGACAATTCAAAATGGACAACGAGCCGCAGTTTGGACACCCCTGACCTAATGCATTAACTGCACAATAATATAAAAACAAGATGCATATATACAGATTAAACTGTGGCGCTGAATATACAATTATATTTCACAGCTTCCTGTTATCATTGTTTCCTGGAGGTGTTGCATCCTTTGCAGCTGCAGGTTTTTCCGCTGTCACACGTGTTGGAAACATTTTGAGGTTATCTTCTTCTGTGGTGCCGGATGTTCGTCAGATGGCGACCTCAAAGCCTCGCTGCTTATTCTTCTTTTTAACCTCAGCTCACTTCCTGCTGCTCACTTCCTGTCGGCGGTGAGGCTGCAGAAAACTAAAAAAACTAACTAGAGATTTTTCCATCAGCGGTGACGTTTCCACGTGTTGCTCTCTGAATAAAACTGTAATATAACATATATATAAAGGAGATGTAATGGTAGGTCATCGCCAGAGGTGTGAAGTAACTAGGTACATTTACTTAAGTACAACTTTATTCTACTTAGTACATTACTCCACTACATGTATTTAATCCCTTTAGTTACTTCCCAGATGTGGATGAATGATGTGAAATATAACCAAGTGTTAAATCAGACTTTAGTTCCACCTGGAGTAAATCCTCAAGCTACCCTGCAGTATACAAAGTCATTCAAACTAGCTGCACCTTTACCAGCTTTGAGAACACTTTCATGATCAATCATTATAAAACATATCAGATCTATTATTCTGAAATGGACCAATCTGCACAATGACTACTTTTACTGTCGCTGCTTTCACTATATTTTGATGAGAATACTTTTCTACTTTCACTTGAGGAACATTTTGAATGCAGGACTTTTACTGTAACAGAGTATTCCTACACTCTGGTACTTCTACTTTTACTCAAGTACAAGACCTGAGTACTTCTACTTTTACTCAAGTACAAGATCTGAGTACTTCTACTTTGACTCAAGTACAAGATCTGAGTACTTCTACTTTTACTCAAGTACAAGATCTGAGTACTTCTACTTTTACTCAAGTACAAGATCTGAGTACTTCTACTTTTACTCAAGTACAAGATCTAAGTACTTCTACTTTGACTCAAGTACAAGATCTGAGTACTTCTACTTTTACTCAAGTACAAGACCTGAGTACTTCTACTTTAACTCAAGTACAAGATCTGAGTACTTCTACTTTAACTCAAGTACAAGATCTGAGTACTTTTTTACATTTTGAATGTAGGACTCTTACTGTAACAGAGTATTCCTCTGATTTAGAGCCGGAAGTATAAGATGAATATTCTTTGACATATTTACCAGCTGCAGGTTTTTATGGTTTATTTTTAGGATTCTGATCTTTTCCTCACACCTGAACACACCACACACACACCACACCTACACACACACCACACACCACACACACACACACACACACCACACACACACACACACACACACACACACACACACACACACTTCCTGCCTTCCTACCTCGTCTCGGTGCAGCGAGCGGCCACTTCCTGTGGAAACAGCAGCAGCCAATCAGAGCGCAGAAACACACACCTCCACAGGATGACTGAAAGTGAAAATATCTGATGAGATCAGCACTGCAAAACTACTGAAGTTATGATTTCTTTAATTTAATTTATTTGATGTATTTTGTTCCATTTACTCTCCCTGCCCAATAAATAAAATAAAACACATGAAATCTTGAGGAGATCAGTGTCTCCATGAAGGTGTGATCCACATGTTCTGATGCTCTGAATTACTGATGATGAATCACATTTATATATTATAATATGATATAATATATAACATTTACTTTACTGCAGGGGTTTCCAAACTACGGCCCTCAGCAGATTCTAAACATACAATGGTATATGTCCCACACCTGAAACGTTGGCTTGTCTTTTTGGTGTTTTACTTCTTAAATATGTACAAATGAATTACACAGTAGTATTCATGTGTTAAGGTCCCAACTTTTCAAATACATTCAGTCAATTTAAGTTGAAATATTTTTCTAACAAACATCTTAATTGATACAAATATCCCAATAACTTATTTCCATAACCAGCTTTAAATAGACCCGTCTTATTTCCCTTTATTATAATCAATCTGAGGCACCTGTCATAATATAAGCTGCCAACACAATGAGGTAAACCCTCTGGAGAGCTGGCATGCACACTGTCTGGAACACAATGAAGCAAACCCTCTGGAGAGCTGGCATGCACACTGTTTGGAACTTAAAGCTTATTCAAGTATGAGGAATAATTTAACTACATTTGATTGGTTTTGCTAACTTATTACTTAACTTATGAGGCAATATACCTCAGCTCTAGTGAGGCCCAGCCCTCTGTTTCTGCCCCCCTGGTATAGTTTCTACATTTAAAGAGAACAGTGAATAGTTTGTTTGGTTCCTTAAAGTATTATTGTGTAACTTCAATATGTCTCCCTGCTATAATCCTGAATATGAGATGCACACACACATTGTTAATAACACACTATTATTGACTGTGGAAATAACATACAATACAATACTACAATATTAATTAATGATCACCTCTTCATCACCAAACTCTTCCCAACACATTTAATATCAAATAAATATTCCCAAACTCAAGTCTTTGTGATGCTTTATTTATCCGATGTCTTCATTTTATTTATTTTATTTTATGTTAGTAAAGTGACATCTGACAGGTGAGAGGACGGAGGGGGATGAAGATGACAGGGAGATATATCACAGTGTTTATTTGTGAATTTAATATTTTAAATATATGTTTTAAAGTATATTTGATCTGGGATTAAACTGTATTTATTTCAGGATGTCTGACTTGATGAAACCAGGAGCTTTTTATATCAGAGACACTAACTGTAAATGCAAACGTGGTGCAGATTAGAAGCTGTTCACTGTGATCACAAATCAATATGTTATTGTAAGTGTGGAGGAGCTGAAGGGGAGTGTTTCTTACAAGAGAGAAGAAGAAAACATCTAATTATTAATCAAATTAATTTAAGATTAAATCTGAGTTCCTGTGTTTATCCCTCAACGGGGAAATGTACATTATTACAACCACAGAAATATACTGCAGATAAGGTAAGGAGAATAGACTGTCATATTTAATGACAAAGTAGGAACACGTAATAAATAATAAAAAAAGAAATAAGAAAGAATAATAGTAGATAAGAACACTACGGTAACATTTCTTTGATTATATTAAATATTTTCATAAAATAAATGAATTATCCTCGGTAAATGTTCAAACTCATTTTTTCATTAAAGTAACTCCTCTGAAGATATTATTGATGTGTGCTGTGTGTGTGTGTTGTGTGTGTGTGTGTGTGTGTGTGTGTGTGGTGTGTGTGTGTGTGTGTGTGGTGTGTGTGCGTGCGTGTGACCTCTTTAAACTGCAGCCGACACACCAGATCAACAGGAAGAGGAAAATTCAGGTCATAAAAGACTTCATCCTCTGCTGCTGCAACTCTCATTAATGTGCAATAACCTGCATTAATGTGCAATAACCTGCATTAATGTGTAATAACCTGTACAATAATCTGCATTCATGTGCAATAACCTGCATTCATGTGCAATAACCTGCATTAATTTGCAATAACCTGCATTAATGTGCAATAACCTGCATTAATGTGCAGTAACCTGCATTAATGTGCAATAACCTGTGCAATAACCTGCATTAATGTGCAATAACCTGCATTAATGTGCAATAACCTGCATTAATGTGCAATAACCTGCATTAATGTGCAGTAACCTGCATTAATGTGCAATAACCTGCATTAATGTGCAGTAACCTGCATTAATGTCCAATAACCTGCATTAATGTGCAGTAACCTGCATTAATGTGCTATTACCTGCATTAATGTGCAGTAACCTGCATTAATGTGTAATAACCTGTACAATAATCTGCATTAATGTGCAATAACCTGTGCAATAACCTGCATTCATGTGCAATAACCTGCATTAATGTGCAATAACCTGCATTAATGTGCAATAACCTGTGCAATAATCTGCATTAATGTGCAATAACCTGCATTAATGTGCAATAACCTGCATTAATGTGCAATAACCTGCATTAATGTGCAATAACCTGTGCAATAATCTGCATTCATGTGCAATAACCTGCATTAATGTGCAATAACCTGCATTAATGTGCAATAACCTGTGCAATAATCTGCATTCATGTGCAATAATCTGCATTAATGTGCAATAACCTGCATTAATGTGCAATAACCTGCATTAATGTGCAATAATCTGCATTAATGTGCAATAACCTGCATTAATGTGCAATAACCTGCATTAATGTGCAATAATCTGCATTAATGTGCAATAACCTGCATTAATGTGCAATAATCTGCATTAATGTGCAATAACCTGCATTAATGTGCAATAACCTGCATTAATGTCCAGTAACCTGCATTAATGTGCTATATATTTTTTTTTATTTAACCAGATAAAAGCATTGAGTTAAATCTCATTTTCAATTCTGACCTGGCCAAGAAGGCAGCAACGTTACACAAAACACATAACACAAACATATAAAATACAGAGAAGATAACTAAGAAAACAAAAGACTATAACCTGCATTAATGTGCAATAATCTGCAATAATGTGCTATAATCTGCAATAATGTGCAATAACCTGCATTGATGTGCTATAATCTGCAATAATGTGCAATAACCTGCATTGATGTGCTATAATCTGCATATCAACACAACATGCATGCATGTACATCTGCACGGCTGGGAACACAGCAGCATTACAGATTAATACTTGCAGAAACAGGAAGTATAAGCAGCAATAGGAGCGCAGAGACAGACCACACACACCTACACACACTTCCTGCCTCGCCTCGGTGCAGCAAGCCACCGCATCCTGTGGAAACAGCAGCAGCCAATCAGAGAGCAGAAACACACACCTCCACACGATGACTGATAGTGAAAATATAGTTTAAAAAAAAGAAAAACAAATGAAGTCAGGGCTGTAAACGAGTGTTCAATAACTCAGATTTTATTTGTATTATTGTTTGTTTACTCTGTGACAAAACATGAACATTTCAAATAAAAGATGTTAAATATTTTCTGAGTATATCAGGCCTGTCAAATAATAGTATTAGATCTCAGCTCTGCATTCGACACTGTTGACCACAACATATTACTAGACTGACTGAAAAACTGGGTGGGACTTTCGAGTGGACAAATATGACCTGTGGGGTTCCTCAAGGCTCCATCTTGGGGCCTCTTCTCTTTAACATCTACAAGCTACCACTGGCTCAGATAATGAAAAACAACAAAATAAGTTACCGTAGCTATGCAGACGACATACACATTTACATAACCACCTCACCAGGAGACTAATGTCCAATTGAAGTATTTAGAAAGTGCATTGAACAAATCAATGACTGCATGTGTAAGAACTTTATTCCATTAGTCCAGGCGTCTGCAACCTTTTTGACCAAAAGAACCATTTTGCCCCCTTTTCCACCAATTTTTTTTGTCTGGAGCCGCAAAACATTTTTGATAGCTTGATAGCTTATAAAGTTATATTGTTACATCACAGACAAAAATTACAGTTTTTTTGCATTTATTATTTATTACATTATAGAAAACTGTTAACCTCTAATAAGAAACAAAGAACTCTTATAAGGAGAATACAAATAAATACACAGCCTACTTTAAAATAAATCAGCTAGGCACTTGGGGAGTCCTCTGCACATTTGAAGAAAAGGAATATAATTCAAATGGGCCCACTTTGACTATTCGGGTTTCAATTTCGTTATTCGGATATTTTTTTATTTTTTTATTTGAATTGATTGAAAACTCCAATATCAACGTAAGAGCTTGTGGCTCTTCGGGGGGTGCTAACACTTAACCGTAAACGTTATCGTTTACTTTCTCCGTCTTTATATGTAGATATGACTTTTTCTCCGTTAATCTCCGTCACGTTGTTTTCATAGCAACAACAACTTCCTGTCAACAGCACTAACTGTCCTTCAAAATAAAAGCATGTCCATACAAAATAGGAAGCCAAGCCAAATTACACTTAAGACATATACAACTGCAACGAAAGTAACAAACACAATGCGATATCCTTTTCAATTTCAAAGAACACAAATTGGGTTATTTACATTAACAAATAACTATAAACAACAATACTGTAGATAACAAAATGAATGCCGTGAATAAACCGAAATACACGTGTTGAAGCGGTTCGCTGCTGATTACTACGCACCGAATATCCGGAGCCCGAAAAATGGTATTCGGGACAGCCCTAATAGCTGCACCCTGAAAATAGTTAACGGATTGAATTATGACTGAAGATCGTCAGCTGTCTTCCTCTTCCGTGTTTTTCCTCCAATACGTAAAGGCTGCAGCACCTTTGATAACTCCTCTCCACATATCAAACATACCGGTCAGCCAGCATCGTTTGCTGTGAAAGCAGATAACTCTGTCCACGCAGAATTAAATCCTGTGTTCCTCAGATACTTTTCTTTTCTTTGATGTATCCATAGTTCGCTCGTGGAGCCGGGGGTCAGGTTATTCGCCTGCAGGAAAAGGCGCTGGTGCGGGACCGTCGCAGGATGTGACGCATATTTTAGTTGACCTAATTAAAACCGTTTTGTTTTTTATTTATGTGTCACAGTATCACCTCAAAATACAAGATACGAAACATTTTCAACCGTGCAACAAAATATAAATAGTCCTACAAATATTTTTATTTTATTTCCTTTTTATTTTTGTCTAAGCTCAAGGGAGCCAGAGCAGAGGGCTTAAAGAGACGCATGCGGCTCGAGAGCCGCGGGTTGCCGACCCCTGCATTAGCCAAAGATAAACCTCAGGTAATACTCTCTGGATTCAAAGAGGAACACTAAAAGTCAGCTTCATTCAGGAATGTAGAAAAAGCAAAAGAAAAGGCCAGATCAAGGCATCACCAACTATAACATTGATCACCATCAGTGTTGACTAATATGACCCGTGGGGTTCCTCAAGGCTCCATCCTGGGGCCTCTTCTCTTTCACATCTACATGCTACCACTAGCTTAGTTAATGGATAACAATGAAATAAGTTACCATAGCCAGTGCACCCCAAGACACTCTGGAGGCCCCAGGCAGAAGAGACATGCCACCCAACACATCAAGCTCATCCGACAGCACCGCCCCACATGTAGGGTACCTCAAGGCTCAATCAGGGGGCCTCATCTTTTTCCCATCTACATGCTACCAAAGGCTCAGATAATGGAAAACAACACAATAAGTTAGCATAGCTATGCATAACCATTTCACCAGGAGACTGCTCCAATTCAAATATATAAGAGTAAGTGCACATTAGCTACACTGTAGATATGTCAATGAAAAACTGAAGTCACAGGCTCCTCCAACATGAAAATATAAAGGACATAGAACATATAAAACAGATAAAATAGTGCAAGGAGGAATGAATAAAAGTTAGCGCCGAGCTTCAGTCTGCAATGTTCAAAACAACAGATAAAGCCAGAAATCTAGGTGTAGTCATGGACTCTGACCTGAGTTTCAAGAGTCACATTAAAACAGTTACTAAATCAGCCTACTATCACCTTAAGAATATATCTAGGATTAAAAGACTAATGTCACAGCGGGATTTGGAAAAACTTGTCCATGCTTTTATCTTCAGTAGACTCGACTACTGTAATGGTGTCTTAACAGGTCTCACTAAAACATCTATTAGAAAGCTGCAGCTGATTCAGAACGCCGCTGCTCGAGTCCTCACTAACACTAAGAAAGTGGATCACATCACTCCAGTTCTGAGGTCTTTACACTGGTTCCTCACTGACACTGAGAAAGAGGATCAGTCCAGTTCTGATGTCTTTACACTGGTTCCTCACTGACACTGAGAAAGAGGATCAGTCCAGTTCTGAGGTCTTTACACTGGTTCCTCACTAACACTAAGAAAGAGGATCAGTCCAGTTCTGAGGTCTTTACACTGGTTCCTCACTAACACTAAGAAAGAGGATCAGTCCAGTTCTGAGGTCTTTACACTGGTTCCTCACTAACACTAAGAAAGTGGATCAGTCCAGTTCTGAGTCTTTACACTGGTTCCTCACTAACACTAAGAAAGAGGATCAGTCAGTTCTGAGTCTTTACACTGGTTCCTCACTAACACTAAGAAAGTGGATCAGTCCAGTTCTGAAGTCTTTACACTGTTCCTCACTAACACTAAGAAAGTGGATATCAGTCCAGTTCTGAAGTCTTTACACTGGTTCCTCACTAACACTAAGAAAGGATCAGTCCAGTTCTGAGTCTTTACACTTTCCTCACTAACACTAAGAAAGTGGATCAGTCCAGTTCTGAGTCTTTACACTGTTCCTCACTAACACTAAGAAAGTGGATCAGTCCAGTTCTGAAGTCTTTACACTGTTTCCTCACTAACACTCAGAAAGTGGATCAGTCCAGTTCTGAAGTCTTTACACTGGTTCCTCAACTAACACTCAGAAAGTGGATCAGTCCAGTTCTGAAGTCTTTACACTGTTTCCTCACTAACACTAAGAAAGAGGATCAGTCCAGTTCTGATGTCTTTACACTGGTTCCTCACTAACACTAAGAAAGTGGATCAGTCCAGTTCTGAAGTCTTCACACTGGTTCCTCACTAACACTCAGAAAGAGGATCAGTCCAGTTCTGAAGTCTTTACACTGGTTCCTCACTAACACTCAGAAAGTGGATCACATCACTCTGGTTCTGAAGTCTTTACACTGGTTCCTCACTAACACTAAGAAAGTGGATCAGTCCAGTTCTGAAGTCTTTACACTGGTTCCTCTCTAACACTAAGAAAGTGGATCACATCACTCCTGTTCTGAAGTCTTTACACTGGTTCCTCATTAACACTAAGAAAGTGGATCAGTCCAGTTCTGAAGTCTTTACACTGGTTCCTCACTAACACTAAGAAAGTGGATCAGTCCAGTTCTGAGGTCTTTACACGGGTTCCTCACTAACACTAAGAAAGTGGATCAGTCCAGTTCTGAGGTCTTTACACTGGTTCCTCACTAACACTAAGAAAGTGGATCAGTCCAGTTCTGAGGTCTTTACACTGGTTCCTCACTAACACTAAGAAAGTGGATCAGTCCAGTTCTGAGTCTTTACACTGGTTCCTCACTAACACTAAGAAAGTGGATCAGTCCAGTTCTGAGTCTTTACACTGGTTCCTCACTAACACTAAGAAAGTGGATCAGTCCAGTTCTGAGGTCTTTACACTGGTTCCTCACTAACACTGAGAAAGTGGATCAGTCCAGTTCTGAAGTCTTTACACTGGTTCCTCACTAACACTCAGAAAGTGGATCAGTCCAGTTCTGAAGTCTTTACACTGGTTCCTCACTAACACTGAGAAAGTGGATCAGTCCAGTTCTGAAGTCTTTACACTGGTTCCTCACTAACACTCAGAAAGTGGATCAGTCCAGTTCTCAAGTCTTTACACTGGTTCCTCACTAACACTCAGAAAGTGGATCAGTCCAGTTCTGAAGTCTTTACACTGGTTCCTCACTAACACTAAGAAAGTGGATCAGTCCAGTTCTGAAGTCTTTACACTGGTTCCTCACTAACACTAAGAAAGAGGATCAGTCCAGTTCTGAAGTCTTTACGCTGGCTTCCTGTGTGTCAAAGAATTGATTTCAAAATACTGCTGCTGGTTTATAAAGCATTGAACCGTTTAGGCCCAAAATACACCAGAGTCAGAACTAAACATGGAGAAGTTCAGTTATTATGCTCCATACATCTGGAACAAACTACCAGAAACCTGCAGGTCCTTTTAAATCCAGGCTGAAGACTTTTCTTTTTGCTTTTAATTGAACTATTCATATCTCACACTGCTCTATAACGTTATTCATGTATTTTATACTTGTGTTATTCTATATCAGCTTGTTTTATGTTTATTTTATTCTCTTTTATAATGTGTTTCCATTGCACTATTTCTTAACGCTCTCAATGTCTTTTATTTTTGTAAAGCACTTTGAACTGCCTTGTGTTGAAAGGTGTTATAAATAAATAAACTTGCCTTACAAAGAGGAGCCAGATTTGATCCCCCCCCCCCCCCCCCCACGTCCCTTGCTGTGCGTTTATCTGATAAAACTAAAGCTTGCGCGGGTCAGTCATTTGGATAAGAAGTGAATTTCCTCTCGTCAATAACACGATCTTAATCGAGTCTGAATCAGAACAGCTGATCTGTGGTTCCAGCTGGGTGTTCGGGTCTGTGGGACCCTTTTTGATTATTTATCTAAAGAAAAATGATATGATAAATTATTTTTTAAAACTCACACTCAATGGCCTTGGCTCCTTTTCTGTGAAGAACATATATCAGAACACATTTTCACCCACTGTACCACCCCCCCCCCCCCTTCACATTTACATTACAAACAGGGTGTTCGGGTGGAAATTGTAGGTCCTGTGCACCTGTGTGTGTGTGTGTGTGTGTGTGTGTGTGTGTGTGTGTGTGTGTGTGTGTGGTGTGTGTGTGTGTGTGTGTGTGTGTGTGTGTATGTGTGAGACTTTTGTGTTTCTGCCCCTGCCATTCCCGCACAAGGTTGCAGCATTGTTGATAAATTCAAGCACCGACACCTGTCTGCTCTCACTCTCTATCCAAGCTGCAAATTTGGGGCAAGACACAATAAATAAAGCTTTGCCAGTTTGGGTCCTTATCACAACTGATCAAGATGGCCAAAAGATTCTCTGCTCAGAGGGCCTTGCAAATGATTCTGGACGAGAGAGAACCATTTGATGATGATGTAGATCAGTGGTTCTCCGCTGGTCAGGCCTCGGGACCCACTTTTTCCTTTGTCAATAAATCGCGACCCGAAATTTGAACCACTCAAATCTATTCAACAAAAAATGGTGCTGTAATATAATATATATATATATATATACGCTTTGCAGCATACAATATTAATGAACGTGAAGTACAGGGCATATCTCCCTTATATCCCTTCACAGAACTAAAGCATGCTTTTAAAAAAGGTTTAATGAGATGATGGAATCAAAGCTGAGCTGTATAACACAAAAAGGCACACATGCTGAAAACCCAACCCCAGCAGGGGGTCTGGGGGGATTCTCCCCCAGGAGAGATTTAAAAATACTAACATATAAACTACGCATTCTGGTACTGAGAAGAAAATAAATAAATATATTACTACCCGACATATTAATCATATTTGATGCCATAGTTTGTTTTTCACTCTGTTCTGACAGCTTGCTGCTCCTCACAGAGAGGAGAGCAAAGAGGAGAGAGTCTGTGTGACTCACTTAGTGGGTAAGGGGAGATAGCCCCCATTGTTCTGCTCCTCACAGAGAGCAGAGCAGAGAGGAGAGAGTCTGTGTGAATTACTTTAAATTGTGGGTAAGGGTAGATAGCCCCCATTGCTCTGCTCCACACAGAGAGCAGAGCAAAGAGGAGAGAGTCTGTGTGAATCACTTAGTGGGTAAGGGGAGATAGCCCCCATTGTTCTGTGACCTGTCAATCATCAAACCGGGGGTCATATTTCATCATGTGTTCATTTGTATCTGAAGTTGTACCCATGGATGTATAAAGAGTAGTTCTACATCAAAGTTATTCTCCGTGGGGACTTCCGGCAACAACCTTGATTCTGATTGGCCAGAAGACTCGAAAAAACATCAGCAAAGATGTTTTATTGAGAAGATGATCACTACGTGACATAATTTTTCAAAACCGTTAATGGTCTCCGGTACTTCCAGTCCAACGCCGACTGCACGCACAGCGTTAGAACATCGGGCCTTCAAAATAAAAGTTTGACTTGTTTTTTTCTTCACTCAGACATCCGCCATCCACTCGAAACGGGTCCGCGACCCACTTTTGGGACACGACCCACCAGTTGAGAACCACTGATGTAGAGGAAGAGGAAGAGGTTTCAGAATGAGAGGACTGACAGTGACTTTGAAGAAGAGGATGAGATTGAGCCTCAGCTAGGCTCAAAAAAAGACGAGCCCCAGGACCAGCCGGTCAGCGGGCAAAAAAACAAGTAGCACTCTAATTCATGAATGTGATCTAACAGATGTAAAAGGGCGAATATGAACCATCTGTTTGCTTGTGATTGAGATGAAGTAAACATCTGTTTGATTGTGTTGAATTGAAGCCCAAAAAGGCAGCGGGTCCTCCAGACCCACGAACACTGGCTGAGTAACACAAATATGAACACCACACCACACAAGGTTCCATTCAACACAAAGCTGTGGATTATAATAAAATCATTAAGTAAAGGTGAAAATATTTCCATATGTGTTCAAATGATACGCATTGATGGTTATTTTGTGTTAAATGTGAAGAGCTCATTAAACACTTCCAGCTGTGTGTACTAAGTTCAGTAAAGTATTACTTTTCGTCGTCGTCAAAACAGAAGTTAAAGCAGAATTTCTATTTGAAAGTAAAAACACAACAATCCAGTTTGTTTTCTCAGTTTTTATTTGAACAGGAAATATCACACAGAGATTTGACATGTTCTTTTACTGTTAAATGTTAGATATTTACAGTCAAAATTCATTCATTGATATCCACAAAACCATTAAGAAAGTTTAAACATGATGAAGATGAGACGCAGGACGTGTCCCCGTGTGTCCGCAGTCTGAAGACAGATGGAAACCCCTCCGTCGTGCTCCAGGATCTCCTACAAAATAAAGATAAAAAGAACAATATTCCTTCATTATGATTCAGAATGCATCCGACAAAGACTCTGCACATTCCTCAGCTTTTATTTATGTAGATTAAATCATTAAAACATGAATATCTGAAAATCAGATGCAAGTTGTGCATAAAATAAAGAAGTTGGCAATAAAAGAATGTCTGTTTTATTAAGATTTATGGAGGAAAACATAAACTCCTTTTTTACGACGGATACTGTCATTTTGTTTGTTGGAATATAAAGATTTGACTTTTTGTAATATAGGAAAGTCCTCTCCCCTTTATTGTTCTGTGTTCTTGTGTTTGTCTCCGTACTTCATTATAAAATAAATGAATACAAATATAAGATGTTTTCTGTTTTATAACCTAATAATATATATGTAAGGGATAATGTGCAGCGACGCGGTCATTATGGGGAAAAGAACACCGACAGGCTGATCAGGATCTAGATCTGCATGAAGGGTGTTCTTTTCCCCATAATGACCAAGTCGCTGCACATTATCCCGCTTATCACACGGCCACATTCTCAACAAAGTAACGATATGACTCCCAATATTAATTGAAATGCTTTTATAGATTTAGAAAATGTTTTTATTGATTTAAAAAATAGTACGCTATTATTTATTTAAAACGACATGCATCCGCTAAGAAAAATAGTCCGTTGTTACCGTTTGATCTACGTAGCAACGGCAGGAACTGCTTCCATAGCGTTTTTGAGGAGCTTTTTTATTACAGATTTGAAAACATCGCTGCTTGCTTTAAAAGTAGCACAATTCATGATGTCAAACCTTGGGAAGTATCTAGAGACCCCCGCCCTGATGCCAAAGGAACTGCACACTGAATATGTTTTGCCGTTTGATGTCTATGTCTGGACCGCTGCGTAAAAAGGAGGGTTTCTGCCCGTTACTTCTCCGCTGTTTCCTTGTCCCAGTTCAGCCCAACTGTATACAGTTAAATCGACCGAACTTCTTTGTAAGCGTCCTTGACAGCGGTCTGTCTGTTCTGGATTAACAACGTTTCACGTGTTCTGAATTGACCAATCAGAATCGAGTATTCAACTAAGCCATGTAATAAATAAGGATAATATATACATTATATACTTTAAGTGTTGTTTTAATGATGTTTTTATGAATTCTTACTCTGTAAAGTTTCTTTGTTATTTTATCTTTTCTTGATTACCATTTACCTCTTTCATGTATTTGTTTGTTTATTTATTGTTGTTTTTTATGTTTTGTTTGTTTTTCAATAACAAATATATTTTTTTAAGCAAAAAATAATAATAATATATTAAAAATGTAGTTTTTGGGAGAAGGGGTTAAATCAGGGTAAACTTCTTCCCGCCCCTTTTCAGATGTGTAATTAAGTAGATTATTTGTTTATATATCATTTGTAAATCAGTAATATTTTTGTTATCAACTGCTTCAGTTTGTACAGTATCATAACTCTCATGTTTCATTATTATTATTTTGTATTATTGTTTTACACATTCAAAATAAATCAAATCAACAAAAACAAAATCAAATCAACAAATCTGCTCTATAAATAAAATGCATTATAATAATAATAATAGTGAGTGTTTGCTCACAGGAAGTGATCCAGAGGCGCAGCGTCAGCAGGACGTTGAACACCACGGTCTTCATGAAGAGGAGTCGCAGCCCGAGCACCGTGAGAGACACCAGGTTCATCTGAGGGTCTGCAAACACAACACACACACACACACACATTTAGAAAATAATATAATTATACGATCAAATATACGATGTAACTATAAACAGCTCGGGAACACATGGACTCTCTGCTCTTTAAGTGTGACATTTGTCGACATTAAACTCTTAACACTTCTACCATCAAGAGTAAACATTTAATGCTCATAGTATTTGACATAAAACCCTAAATACTACATTACATTGCATTAATTAATTATAATTTGGCTTTTATCCAAAGCGACTTACAATAAGTGCAAAAACCATAAAGATTCAAACTCCGAACAAAAAGGAAAGTGCAGATATTTTCCCTTCCAGCGAGACCCTGCCACGGTTAGAGCTGGTGAATCAGTGATTCTGCATTCACTTCTTATTTCATCAGTAACTGAATTGGTACAAACTCCACAGCACTAATGTTTCAACTGAGGGAGAGTTTAGAAATCAACACAAATATTGAACTATTCAAAACTGTTCCAGAAAAAGCATTGGAGAGTTTATTGATCAGCTGTTCAGACACACACCTGACTCCAAAGAGTTACACACAGACGATCCATCTGAAACACAACAGACACAACATATTATAATTAGGACACAATCTTTGGTCTTCATTATTAATGAATAGTAAAACAGCTGCGGCACAGACCGTCATCTCATGTGGTCGAGGCGCTAACATTATAGTAAAATAGCCTCTTGGCTAACACATTTGAGTCACTGCTGATCTGCTGTAAGCTAGCTAGCTAACGTAGCTAACCTAGTCATTTCAGATATACTGGCAAACTCTTGCAGTTATGAGACGACTAACTCTGAGACAGAGACAGTTGATCTGCTTTATAACCCTTGGTGAATGTTTTCTAAATGCTGCATGTTGTCAAGTTGCTGAAGATGTATTTGCTCCTGTTGGCCTCCAATATTCAAAGCAAAAATGCAACAACAAAAAAGCAGAATGAAGAAAGGAAACCGTGAATTACTCCTACTTTGTTTTAACACTGAAGATATGGTGTCTTCCTCACACTGTTTCCTCTCCTGCTCAGTGGACAGGTAGGCCACCTGGTTGTACAGTTTGTCACCATCGATCCTCACGGCGCCCGTCCTGTTGTTGAAGATGTCCTTTTTTTCCTCATCTGCAGCTCGGATGCTGCTGAAGCCGGTGGCCAGACACACCGACGTGGAGTCATCCTTATCCTCGAGTTTGTAGTAGGACGGCTTGGACTCTTCCTCTGAAAAACACAGAGAGGAAGATGATGAGGATACAGGATCAAACATCTCTACCAGGGTTTGGATCGGGGGGATCTCCGAGGGTTTGAATGTGATGAAGAGTCAACACACACTGATTCAAACACACTCACAAACACACACTGTGATTCAAACACACACTGTGATTCAAACACACTCACACACACACAAACACACACACACACTCACACACTGTGATTCAAACACACACTGTGATTCAAACACACACTGTGATTCAAACACACTCACACACACACACACAAACACACACACACTGTGATTCAAACACACACTGTGATTCAAACACACACTGTGATTCAAACACACTCACACACACACACACAAACACACACACACTGTGATTCAAACACACACTGTGATTCAAACACACACTGTGATTCAAACACACTCACACACACACACACAAACACACACACACTGTGATTCAAACACACACTGTGATTCAAACACACACTGTGATTCAAACACACTCACACACACACACACAAACACACACACACTGTGATTCAAACACACTAATCTACATATTTATTTATGTATATATCTACTTAAAAACTATAGATATTTCCTTATGCTGATGGTGTGTGTATGTAAGGAAGTGTTTGATTATTCCTACTGCATTTTTAACATGAAATATATAATTATTTTGTTTATTGAGTGTTTGATGTTTGTGTTTTTGGGTCTGACATTTCTTTTTTTAATGTATGACATATTCAAAATGAAAGTGCCCACAATATAGATATTATTCAAATATAATAGTACATTTTATTGTGACTGTTGGATGCATTTAGATGTGAAAAGAGGAGAGGATGGTAACTGATGAATAAAAAGGCTGAAAAAAGATTGCAAATCACTTTTAAACAGCGTTTAGCTGGATGTGGAATAAATACTTAATTTAAGATTAAGCTGGACGTGAAATAAATACTTAATTTAAGATTAAGCTGGGACGTGAAATAAATACTTAATTTAAGATTAAGCTGGGACGTGAATAAATACTTAATTTAAGATTTAAGCTGGGACGTGAAATAAATACTTAATTTAAGATTAAGCTGGGACGTGAAATAAATACTTAATTTAAGATTAAGCTGGGACGTGGAATAAATACTTAATTTAAGATTAAGCTGGGACGTGGAATAAATACTTAATTTAAGATTAAGCTGGGACGTGAAATAAATACTTAATTTAAGATTAAGCTGGGACGTGGAATAAATACTTAATTTAAGATTTAGCTGGGACGTGGAATAAATACTTAATTTAAGATTAAGCTGGGACGTGGAATAAAATACTTAATTTAAGAGTAATTAACAGTTGAGAAAAAACGATATTTTTTAATGCTAATTAATAAATCTGACTATGACAAATAAAAAATAATTCTAAATAATATGTAATGGATCTTTGTACTCACGTGTGTTAATTGTGCAGTTCAATCCCTGAACCAAAAATCATTTCACACGTGTATGATCCCACTCTGCGTTATCGCTCAGCAATAACCTGACAGGCTAAACTGCAGAAATAATGCTAAATATAAAATATAATTATTATAGATAGTTCTACGCATTTCTGCTTTTGTAATACATTTATTTATCAGGTTTTATTTTAATATATATCTAAGTAACTCAGTAGACATGATTTTCATTGTACATTCTTTCTGTTGAAAAATACGTTTTTCCTGTTTATTTTTGGGAATTCTTTGCACGTCTATACAGCATTAGCGTTAGCGTTAAAGTAGCGTTTGGGTATGTATTTTTGTGATATCAAATATGCTTACCTTCAGGACGAGGGTCATTACAAAATTGGTCTTAAAACAATATTAAAATTAGAGTTCAATGTTTAAATTATTTCAGATATAAAACATATTGATCTAATCCTGGAGAAGCTTTATCAAAGTGTACCTTCTGTATTTAAGACTTTAACCGACAGAGCGTTAACAAGAACCAGAAATTACAATCTCTGTTTGGTTTAAATGTAATATTTCATACATTACAAGCCACTTTACTTCATAATTGATCATTTATCAATCATAAAAAAAAACGTTTCATTTGTTCTTAATCAACAGAACGACACGTCAGTGATCATTGAATGAAGCAACATCTAGCTGTTCATTAAAGTACCTGCCATGTTGTTTTGTTCACCTGTTAATTGTTTAATTGAATTATTGATTCAGATATTGTTAAATCTTACTGATGTGTATTTGCAGATCGGATCCTCGTCCGAATGTTACTCTCCCCGTCCCGTCGTTCACACACTGAGATGCTACGCTACAAAAACATCTTACCAAATATTAATGGTAGAAACCACATATTCCTCTGGAAACATTAAGTGTTGGGCAGAAACTCAGATTTAGATTAGCCCGTTTTAGTTTTCAAAAGATCATTTTTCAAATTTGAATCCAGGATATTTTAATGTGAACACAAAGATTTTAGCATTGGTTTTAAAAACTACAAGATACGTCTTAATAGATTTGAATCAGTTAACATTTTAAAATGCTCAGTGAGTAAAGCTTAAATCCTAATTTCACTTAACTGGGACATTTACCGATTGTAATTTCACAAAATATTTCAGCTCTCTTTGAATAATCCTCTCTCTTCCATTACTTTTCAAATCCATATCTAAGTTTCTGCTGTCTTTTTGCCACTTGTCTTCAGTTTGATGTTGTTATGAAGCACCGTGAAGCCCAAACGTTTAATAAAATAACTATAGAGTTACTGTTAATCCCATGGATAAACACATAATAAAGTATATTTAATTCCTACTAGTTTGTACGAAGAGTCTGGTTCGTTTTGAGTGCCTAAAAGATTAAGATCATTTTTCCATCCAGAATATTTTAACAAAGATTTTAGCATTGGTTTTAAAAACTACAAGATAAATTCATGAGCTACGTCTTAATAGATTTAAATCAGTTTACATTTTAAAATGCTCAGTGTGGAAAGCTTCAATCCTGATTTCACCTAACTGGGACGTTTAGAGATTATAAAATATTTCAGATGTTGAATAATCCTCTCTCTTCCATTACTTTTAAAACACATGTCTAAATTACTGCTGTCTTTTTGCCACTTGTCTTCAGTTTGATGTTGTTATGAAGCACCGTGAAGCCCAAACGTTTAAGAAAACAATTATAGAGACGAAGCTACGGTCCTTTCCATGAATAAAACAAATGATAATGTATATTTAATTCCTACTGGTTTGTACGAAGAGTCTGGTTCCTCTCCCGAAGATGAGTTTGCGCGTGCCGTCATTCACACCGAGCGTTACGCTGTTTCAAAAACCTCCGAGACTCTAGAAAATATAACGCCTGATAACCATATAAAGACCAGAAATACTATACTTGTTATTTAGTCATTAACTAATAAGAAGTACAGTTATCAATCAGAACGGATACAATGATGGTGTTATTAATAAAGTTGAACATACACTCTGCCCATCTAACGTAATCACAGTTCAATTAAATGTGAATCAATACTGCGCTGTTATGAAAGTGACACAATTGAAAGTGTTTAACAGAAATGCAAGTGTTGATAACTCCAAAGAATATATAGTAAATACAATAAATGATAACGTAATCAATAATGTTAACGTCGACTCAACACTGTGATAATAAGTCAAGTTTTAAATCAGAATAGGTAGAATTTTGGTGTTATTGTTAAACCTAAACATATCTAATGTAATTCAATTAAATGTTGATATGACCTTTAAATGAAATGTGAATAAATACTGCGTTTCTGAAATCTAGCGGCAGACATTTGACAGTTTGAACAGGAATATTAGAGTTGACTTTTTCACATCAATGTATTCTATATTCAAACTCTGATTTGTTTTTTATTAAATACGGCGCTAACTTCAACCGATTAGTTGTTTATATTTTAGAATTGTTTATTTCTACTTTTTAAATGTGCAATGCCTTCTTTTGGTTTATGCTGCTGCAACAAAAACCTTTCCCAAATTGGGATTAATAAAGGACATCTTATTTATCTTGTCTTTTCTCATCTCGGTTGAAGCCCAGAGTCAGCGTGGACTCACAGACTCACTCGTGTTGATGATCAGCTTTGTTCCGGATCCAAAAATCACTTTGTCGTTTCCGTAATTCACAAAGTGTCGCCGTCCAGAACAAAAACACTTCAGTGACTTTAGGGCGAGTTAAACCTGAACTGGGATCAGTTTTCAGACCAGAATTAATAAACTGTGATTTTCAAAGCTTCTCTACTGATTGGGTGGAATTTATTTTAATTTGAGCGACTCTTAACATAAAACGGGGGATGGATTTGGTTCATTTTTATCAAGACGTATAAATGCAGTTTCTTAAGTCACAATATTAAACACTTAAAAAATATATTAACAGCCATATTTCCTGATTAACAACACTTTTATGGAATAATTCACAATAGCAAGTCAAAGAAATTAAACTCCAAAAAATAAATAACACGAACAATTACGTATTTGTCAGAATAAAAGATAGCGCTGTATGCTGAGGATGCCATTGTATACATCAACAAATAAATAATACAAAATATTAATATTAAAGTAATATTATGCTTTTGGGATATTTGTTTCTCTTTTGATGCAATATTTTCCTTTAATGCGATTATTTTTATATTGTGTTTACCACTTACTTTAAAAGGTTTTATCAGATTATATTGCACAGATATTAAATCTAATGAATAATAAATGAACTTACTGTGTTCAACGCTCAGTTTGGTGCCAGAGCTGAAGATGAGTTTGTCATTTGAAACGCTCGTCACACAGCGACACACACAGCGACATAAACTCTGAGATCGTTCAATATCCCCTCGTTAATCCACGTTAAGTTAAAGATACCTTCCTATTATCGAGAAAAGAACCCGTTTTGTGAATTAAATGTTACAAAATGTGGTGTTTTTGTACAGAAAAGGGCTTCAGAACCAGGTTAAGACAGATCCTTTTTAAATTGATCAGCCCTGATAACCAAACCGTGGGTTTTCACACATTTTACTCTTCGTCTGACTTTAGTTCAAATCATTAAAAAGATGACAGAACCATTTCAATATGTGTATTATTGTGCAGAACAACAGAGAATAACTGAACTCACGGCCGTCCACGATCACTTTGGTTCCTTTTCCAAATATTATATTCCTGCTCCCTGATCCAGTCACACAGTGTTTCGTATCACTACGAAAAACTGCAGTACCAACAGCTAGAAGTACTCAGTACTCAGAACAACTACAAATACTACACATTCAAAATACTCCATTAAGTCCTGGTTTCAAAATGTCCCTTAAGTAGAAGATTAGATTAATACACAATAAGTATTCTCAGTTAAGTGTAGTCTGCTTGAAGTATTAAAGTAATCCGTCCGCTGAACGGTAGATGTTAATCAGTACTGCATTAATATATCATGTGTTTTTATATCTGAGAGTAACTAGTAGCTGTGAGAGTTAAGTGAATATAATGCAGTACACAGTTGGTACAATGGAAGTATAAAGATGCATTAAATGGAAATACTCACAAAAAACGTAAAGATAATCAGCGTCACATCGTCTGCGAACAGTCGCACTTTTACATTTTCTGCATAAGAGTTCAACAAACTGTGAAATACGTTTAATATTTTGAACTATATATATATTTAATACTCACTGGTTGCTACAGTTAGTTTGGTTCCTTCTCCAAACACCAGTTTGAAGTTTCCTGCTCCAGTCACACGGTGTTTCTGATCAATAACCGCACTGTTTGATCGTGAAGGTTTTACCGTTACTAAAGTCACAATGTTAAGAAATGGGCTTTCTTTTATCGGCATGAACTAATAAAGTAAGTAATGAGTAATAAATCTCAGTACTCACTGGTTTCAACGGTTACTCTGGTTCCTCTTCCAAAGATGATCTTATCTGAACCTCCAGTATTCACACAGCACGAAGCTCCATGACACAAACATGGTTTAACTTAAAGACTTAATGAACGTGTGTTTCGTTCCTGATGTTTAATTAGTTCTGGTTTTCAAACTGCAGATAACAAGTTTATTTTAATTCTGGTTTTATTTTTGTTCGACACTGACTGACGTCTTTGTCCTCAAGTTAAAGAAAGTCTCTGCATCCATTTAAAACAACAGGTTATTAATATACATAACATTTTAAGATAAATTGACATGTTAGCATTAAGTCTGTCTTTTAATCATTTCTGCTTCTAAAAACTCATTTAAATCTTTTGTGATTTTTATGAATCTTCATTTTGTATCTGTCGCTGATATCTTTGTGATTTCCAAATTGCAGTCCAGAGGAACGTTATTTAAACATTTTAATTCTGGTTTAAAGATGCGTTGTATAAAATATATATAATATATCTCAGTACTCACTGGTTTCAACGGTTAGTCTGGATCCTCGTCCAAAGATTATCTTAAATGAACTTCCATCATTCACACAGCATGAAGCTCCATGACACAAACTGAACCAAACTCCATTCAGAAAAACATCAATTTAACTTCAGAGACTTCTAATTATTAATATATATTATATATTAAATGTTAAGGTATTTGTTTATAATGATCCAAACGGTCTTTCTGCTCATAAAACACATTTAAAATGTTTCCGATGGTTGTTAATTTTCAGGCTTTTCTTTGTTTACGACATTTTATAGAAACTAGTTTTGAAGCTACAGAGAAGACTACGAGTTATTTCTAATTCATGTATCATTTAAAAAGACTCACTGGTTTCAACGGTTAGTCTGGTTCCTCCTCCAAAGATCAGTTTAGTATTCCCTCCAGTATTCACACAGCATGAAGCTCCATGACACAAACTGAACCACACTCAGATAAACATGGATTTCAGATGGGGAACTTTAGCCTAAATGATTCAATTGTACACTAAATTACCTTTTTTAATACAAAGTAAATCAACTCTGATCGTGCCTTCAGGTCGAACACAATAGGGTTCATACATTTAATATGATTAAGAGCACCTTAAACAATTACTGCCATATTTATGGGTCCAGTCATAAACATAGTTGTGTTCATTCACCAAAGACACTTTATCATTAATATGATGCATTTGTCAGTATTAACTGTAGAGATGGGATTTTAGTGATGGCATTCTTTACCGTTATTTTGCATTATTTGTTTTATATTGACGTTCGCTCGCCTCTTTATTTAATAAGTGGGTCTTTCCTTTTTACTTTCGCCTTTCATCGGCAGCGTTCCCATTCGCTGCGGGCGAATACAGGATTGGATTTGTTTGGTATTGATTATGATTAGTGATGAAAGCATCTTTAAATCTTTGGATAACACCAACACTGCAGCATTTTGGACATTTAGTTTTAAAATGACTTTGAATTCTACTGATTTTATGAGATTTATTTCCATCAATGTCAGTTTATTAAAACCTTTTATCGTCTTTTCTTCTGTTCTGGTTTGTGCGAGTAAAGTTTACCTTCATTTTAATAATATATATATCGTTACTCACTGGTTTCAACGGTTACTCTGGTTCCTCTTCCAAAGAACATCTTAGCTCCAGCATTCACACAGCATGAAGCTCCATGACACAAACTGCACCAAACTCCATTCAGAAAAACATCAATTTAACTTTAGAGACTTCTGATTATTAATATATATTATATATTAAATGTTACTGTATTAGTTTATAATGATCTAGACGGTCTTTCTGCTCATTAAACATATTTAAAATGTTTTCATGGTTTTTAATGTTTAGGCTTTTCTTTGTTCATGACATTTTATAGAAACTGGTTTTGAAGCTACAGAGAAGACTACGAGTTATTTCTAATAAATGTATAATTTATAAAGACTCACTGGTTTCAACGGTTAGTCTGGTTCCTCCTCCAAAGAACATCTTATAAACTCCACTTCCAGCATGAAGCTCCATTACAAAAACATATTTTTAACATTTACGACTTTTTTTTAAATAATTACATTCCAGTCAATGAATAAAGCCTCAGTTTGCATTAAAGAGTAGATATTTTAAATATTTCATAAATGAAATGCAGCTTCACTTCTTACGACATTAGAGATGTTATATTCATGTATTGATAAATGAAAGTATTGTATTTTCTCTACTTGGTTGTTTTTTAAAGACGGTCCTTATTATTAAGTATTATCATATATTTCTCAGTACTCACTGGTTTCAACGGTGAGTCTGCTTCCTCCTCCAAAGATGATCTTAAACCCAGTATTCACACAGCAAGAAGCTCCATGACACAAACTGAACCAAACTCCACTCAGAGAAACATGGATTTAACTTTAAAGACTTCTGATTATTAATATATATTATATCAAATGTTACCGTACATATTTATAATGATCTAGACGGTCTTTTTGCTCATAAAAACATATTTAAAATGTTTCCTATGGTTGGTAATGTTTAGGCTTTTCTTTGTTCATGACATTTTATAGAAAAGTAAAGATAATCAGCGTCACATCGTCTGCAAACAGTCAAACTTTGATATTTTCTGCATTAGAGTTATAAGAGATGTGATACTCACTGGTTTCTACAGTTAGTCTGGTTCCTTCTCCAAATATTACTTTCTGTGCACCAGCAGTATTCACACAGCATGAAGCTCCATGACACAAACTGCTCTCCAGAAGACATGGATTTCAGATGTAACAGTTATCTCATCTTATTTATGTTTCATTAAAACCGTATTAAATATTTGGAAAACTGCAAAAATCACTCAGATCAAAATGTGAGTCTTTGAAAAGTTAACATTTACTCCGGATTGTTTCATCGACAATTTCAAACCGTTACCCCAATGCTTCATAAACTAATAAAGTTATTAATGACTAATATATCTCAGTACTCACTGGTTTCAACGGTTACTCTGGTTCCTCTTCCAAAGATTAATTTATATCCACCTCCAGCATTCACACAGCATGAAGCTCCATGACACAAACTGAACCAAACTCAATTCAGAAAAACATCAATTTAACTTTAAAGACTTCTGATTATTAATATATATTATACATTAAATGTTACCTTATTTGTTTATAATGATCTAGACGGTCTTTCTGCTCATAAAACATATTTAAATGTTTTCTATGGTTGTTCATTTTACGGCTTTTCTTTGTTTACGACACTTTATAGAAACTGGTTTTGAAGCTACAGAGAAGACTACAGATTATTTCTAATTCATGTATCATTTATAAAGACTCACTGGTTTCAACGGTTAGTCTGGTTCCTCCTCCAAAGATCATCTTATCATATCCAGTAGTCACACAGCATGAAGCTCCATGACACAAACTCCATCAAGAAATCTTGTATTTACTATTAGAGACTTCTGCATGCATGGTGACTATTTTAAATAATAAGAAATAATAGAAACATCCATCATCATCATCATCATCATCATCATCATGGCAGAGCTGTTTTTGATCATTTTAAATATGTTTGACTTAATTATTCTGCTTTCTGTGTAAAACCCAGCTACAGTTGTTTTTTTAAGATTCTTCTATATAAATATATAAATATATTATATATACGTAATATTCCTAATATATATTCCTACTCACTGGTTTCAACGGTTAGTCTGGTTCCTCCTCCAAAGAACATCTTATAAACTCCACTTCCATCATTCACACAGCATGAAGCTCCATGACACAAACTGAAGGAACCAAACCTCATGTAGGAAAGCAAGTATTATATTTTTAATAATAATTATTTTAATTGATATATTAATGATCTTATTTCTAAAGCATATCAACTCTTACACTGCTGCTCCATCCAGACAGTTTTACATTTCAGAGCGTTTCATCAACAGTTTCATACGAGGTATTTCTGTTTTTAATGATAGTATGATCACCAGATCAGTAATGGTTAATATATCAGTACTCACTGGTTTCAACGGTTAGTCTGGTTCCTCTTCCAAAGATTAGTGTATATCCAGCTCCAGTATTCACACAGCATGAAGCTCCATGACACAAACTGAACCAAACTCCATTCAGAAAAACATCAATGTAACTTAAAGACTTAATGAACGTGTGTTTAGTTCCTGATGTTTAATTAGTTCTGGTTTTCAAACTGCAGATAACAAGTTTATTTTAATCCTGGTTTTATTTTTGTCTTCAAGTTAAAGAAAGTCTCTGCATCCATTTAAAACAACAGATCATTAAAATACATAACATCTGCTTCCAAACACTAATGTAAATATTTTGTGATTTCCAAACTGCAGTCCAGAGGAACATTATTTAACATTTTGATTCTGGTTTGTGTTTAAAGATGCTTTGTATAAATAATACTTTTAATCTTTATATCTCAGTACTCACTGGTTTCAACGGTTAGTCTGGTTCCTCTTCCAAAGAACATCTTAAATCCTCCAGCAGTCACACAGCATGAGGCTCCATGACACAAACTGAACCAAACTCCATTCAGAAAAACAGATATTTTTGGTTCCAGTCTTAAATATCTGTTGTAATTCCCATTAACATCATAAAGGTTTATAATAATGTCAATGTTTTATTTATTATCATGACTTGCTCTTATCTGTATTCAGTGATGTCGTTTATTTATTTATTTTTTGGGATAACAATGTCGTGGTATTTTAATTCTTGCTTTTAGGATCACCATCTGGCGAAGGGACTATCGGTGAAAACTAGCCTTTTGGCTCATTCGAGTACTTCAACATGTTTTTAATATGTTGATTAATGTACACTGTCCCTTGTTTTAAATAAATCAATTCAATAACAATAAATGTTATTTGTGAAGCACCTTTAATAGTTAAAGCAATCCCAACGTGCTACAGTAGGAATACAAGACTTACAAATCATAGATATATATATTTGTCTATTTTTCTTTAAATCTAGCTTAGTGTTGGTGATGATTGGAATAATAAATGCATCTTTAAATCTGTGGATAACTGCAGAACTGCTGCATTATCTAAACATTATCTTATTACTTTCTGAAATGTGAATATTTAGAGATCAAAACGTGGTTTACGGACTCATTTTCTATTGTTCTTTTACTGATTTTGTGAGAACCGAAGAAGAAAAAAAGATTTTTCAACATTTCTTGGCTGCAGTCATAAAGTAAAAGATGTTTTATATGAATAATATTTAGTATATATGTCAGTACTCACTGGTTTCAACGGTTAGTCTGGTTCCTCCTCCAAAGATCAGTTTAGTATTCCCTCCAGTATTCACACAGCATGAAGCTCCATGACACAAACTGAACCACACTCAGATAAACATGGATTTCAGATGGAGAACTTTAGCCTAAATGATTCAATTGTACACTAAATTACCTTTTTTAATACAAAGTAAATCAACTCTGATCGTGCCTTCAGGTCGAACACAATAGGGTTCATACATTTAATATGATTAAGAGCACCTTAAACAATTACTGCCATATTTATGGGTCCAGTCATAAACATAGTTGTGTTCATTCACCAAAGACACTTTATCATTAATATGATGCATTTGTCAGTATTAACTGTAGAGATGGGATTTTAGTGATGGCATTCTTTACCGTTATTTTGCATTATTTGTTTTATATTAACGTTCGCTCGCCTCTTTATTTAATAAGTGGGTCTTTCCTTTCTGCTTTCGCCTTTCATCGGCAGCGTTCCCATTCGCTGCGGGCGAATACAGGATTGGATTTGTTTGGTATTGATTATGATTAGTGATGAAAGCATCTTTAAATCTTTGGATAACACCAACACTGCAGCATTTTGGACATTTAGTTTTAAAATGACTTTGAATTCTACTGATTTTATGAGATTTATTTCCATCAATGTCAGTTTATTAAAACCTTTTATCGTCTTTTCTTCTGTTCTGGTTTGTACGAGTAAAGTTTACCTTCATTTTAATAATATATATATCGTTACTCACTGGTTTCAACGGTTACTCTGGTTCCTCTTCCAAAGAACATCTTAGCTCCATCATTCACACAGCAAGAAGCTCCATGACACAAACTGCACCAAACTCCATTCAGAAAAACATCAATTTAACTTCAGAGACTTCTGATTATTAATATATATTATATATTAAATGTTACTGTATTAGTTTATAATGATCTAGACGGTCTTTCTGCTCATTAAACATATTTAAAATGTTTTCATGGTTTTTAATGTTTAGGCTTTTCTTTGTTCATGACATTTTATAGAAACTGGTTTTGAAGCTACAGAGAAGACTACGAGTTATTTCTAATAAATGTATAATTTATAAAGACTCACTGGTTTCAACGGTTAGTCTGGTTCCTCCTCCAAAGATCATCTTAGCTCCAGTATTCACACAGCATGAAGCTCCATGACACAAACATATTTTTAACATTTACGACTTTTTTTTAAATAATTACATTCCAGTCAATGAATAACGCCTCAGTTTGCATTAAAGAGTAGATATTTTAAATATTTCATAAATGAAATGCAGCTTCACTTCTTACGACATTAGAGATGTTATATTCATGTATTGATAAATGAAAGTATTGTATTTTCTCTACTTGGTTGTTTTTTAAAGACGGTCCTTATTATTAAGTATTATCATATATTTCTCAGTACTCACTGGTTTCAACGGTGAGTCTGCTTCCTCCTCCAAAGATGATCTTAAACCCAGTATTCACACAGCATGAAGCTCCATGACACAAACTCCACTCCAGAAAACATGGATTTCAGATTTCAGAATAATCTAATCTTATTAATGATCCTACATCAGGTTCAGTTCCATTCAAGTCGTATTCAATGAATTGAAAACTGTAAAAAAATCACTCAGATAAAAATGTGAGCGTTTTAAAAGTTAACATTTTCTCCGGAGTGTTTCATCAACCCGTTAGCCCAATGCTTCATAAACTAATAAAGTTATTAATGACTAATAAATATCAGTACTCACTGGTTTCAACGGTTAGTCTGGTTCCTCTTCCAAAGATTATCTTCCCAGTAGTCACACAGCAAGAAGCTCCATGACACAAACTGAACCAAACTCCACTCAGAGAAACATGGATTTAACTTTAAAGACTTCTGATTATTAATATATATTATATATAAAATGTTACCTTATTTGTTTATAATGATCTAGACGGTCTTTCTGCTCATAAAACATATTTAAATGTTTTCTATGGTTGTTCATTTTACGGCTTTTCTTTGTTTACGACACTTTATAGAAACTGGTTTTGAAGCTACAGAGAAGACTACAGATTATTTCTAATTCATGTATAATTTATAAAGACTCACTGGTTTCAACGGTTAGTCTGGTTCCTCCTCCAAAGATCATCTTATCATATCCAGTAGTCACACAGCATGAAGCTCCATGACACAAACTCCATCAAGAAATCTTGTATTTACTATTAGAGACTTCTGCATGCATGGTGACTATTTTAAATAATAAGAAATAATAGAAACATCCATCATCATCATCATCATCATCATCATCATCATCATCATGGCAGAGCTGTTTTTGATCATTTTAAATATGTTTGACTTAATTATTCTGCTTTCTGTGTAAAACCCAGCTACAGTTGTTTTTTTAAGATTCTTCTATATAAATATATATATGTAATATTCCTAATATATATTCCTACTCACTGGTTTCAACGGTTAGTCTGGTTCCTCCTCCAAAGAACATCTTATAAACTCCACTTCCAGCATTCACACAGCATGAAGCTCCATGACACAAACTGAAGGAACCAAACCTCATGTAGGAAAGCAAGTATTATATTTTTAATAATAATTATTTGAATTGATATATTAATGATCTTATTTCTAAAGCATATCAACTCTTACACTGCTGCTCCATCCAGACAGTTTTACATTTCAGAGCGTTTCATCAACAGTTTCATACGAGGTATTTCTGTTTTTAATGATAGTATGATCACCAGATCAGTAATGGTTAATATATCAGTACTCACTGGTTTCAACGATTAGTCTGGTTCCTCTTCCAAAGATGATCTTAAATCCTCCAGTAGTCACACATCATGAAGCTCCATGACACAAACTGAACCAAACTCCATTCAGAAAAACATCAATGTAACTTAAAGACTTAATGAACGTGTGTTTAGTTCCTGATGTTTAATTAGTTTTGGTTTTCAAAGTGCAGATAACAAGTTTATTTTAATCCTGGTTTTATTTTTGTCTTCAAGTTAAAGAAAGTCTCTGCATCCATTTAAAACAACAGATCATTAAAATACATAACATCTGCTTCCAAACACTAATGTAAATATTTTGTGATTTCCAAACTGCAGTCCAGAGGAACATTATTTAACATTTTGATTCTGGTTTGTGTTTAAAGATGCTTTGTATAAATAATACTTTTAATCTTTATATCTCAGTACTCACTGGTTTCAACGGTTAGTCTGGTTCCTCTTCCAAAGAACATCTTAAATCCTCCAGCATTCACACAGCATGAGGCTCCATGACACAAACTGAACCAAACTCCATTCAGAAAAACAGATATTTTTGGTTCCAGTCTTAAATATCTGTTGTAATTCCCATTAACATCATAAAGGTTTATAATAATGTCAATGTTTTATTTATTATCATGACTTGCTCTTATCTGTATTCAGTGATGTCGTTTATTTATTTATTTTTTGGTATAACAATGTCGTGGTATTGTAATTCTTGCTTTTAGGATCACCATCTGGCGAAGGGACTATCGGTGAAAACTAGCCTTTTGGCTCATTCGAGTACTTCAACATGTTTTTAATATGTTGATTAATGTACACTGTCCCTTGTTTTAAATAAATCAATTCAATAACAATAAATGTTATTTGTGAAGCACCTTTAATAGTTAAAGCAATCCCAACGTGCTACAGTAGGAATACAAGACTTACAAATCATAAATATATATATTTGTCTATTTTTCTTTAAATCTAGCTTAGTGTTGGTGATGATTGGAATAATAAATGCATCTTTAAATCTGTGGATAACTGCAGAACTGCTGCATTATCTAAACATTATCTTATTACTTTCTGAAATGTGAATATTTAGAGATCAAAACGTGGTTTACGGACTCATTTTCTATTGTTCTTTTACTGATTTTGTGAGAACCAAAGAAGAAAAAAAGATTTTTCAACATTTCTTGGCTGCAGTCATAAAGTAAAAGATGTTTTATATGAATAATATTTAGTATATATGTCAGTACTCACTGGTTTCAACGGTTAGTCTGGTTCCTCTCTCCAAAGATCGTTTAGTATTCCCTCAGTATTCACACAGCATGAAGCTCCATGACACAAACTGAACCACACTCAGATAAACATGGATTTCAGATGGGGAACTTTAGCCTAAATGATTCAATTGTACTCACTAAATTACCTTTTTTAATACAAAGTAAATCAACTCTGATCGTGCCTTCAGGTCGAACACAATAGGGTTCATACATTTAATATGATTAAGAGCACCTTAAACAATTACTGCCATATTTATGGGTCCAGTCATAAACATAGTTGTGTTATTCACCAAAGACACTTTATCATTAATATGCATTTGTCAGTATTAACTGTAGAGATGGGATTTTAGTGATGGCATTCTTTACCGTTATTTTGCATTATTTGTTTTATATTAACGTTCGCTCGCTCTTTATTTAATAAGTGGGTCTTTCCTTTCTACTTTCGCCTTTCATCGGCAGCGTTCCCATTCGCTGCGGGCGAATACAGGATTGGATTTGTTTGGTATTGATTATGATTAGTGATGAAAGCATCTTTAAATCTTTGGATAACACCAACACTGCAGCATTTTGGACATTTAGTTTTAAAATGACTTTGAATTCTACTGATTTTATGAGATTTATTTCCATCAATGTCAGTTTATTAAAACCTTTTATCGTCTTTTCTTCTGTTCTGGTTTGTGCGAGTAAAGTTTACCTTCATTTTAATAATATATATCGTTACTCACTGGTTTCAACGGTTACTCTGGTTCCTCTTCCAAAGAACATCTTAGCTCCATCATTCACACAGCAAGAAGCTCCATGACACAAACTGCACCAAACTCCATTCAGAAAAACATCAATTTAACTTCAGAGACTTCTGATTATTAATATATATTATATATTAAATGTTACTGTATTAGTTTATAATGATCTAGACGGTCTTTCTGCTCATTAAACATATTTAAAATGTTTTCTATGGTTTTTCATTTGTAGATTTTCCTTTGTTCAAAGCATTTTATAGAAACTGGTTTTGAAGCTACAGAGAAGACTACGAGTTATTTCTAATTCATGTATAATTTATAAAGACTCACTGGTTTCAACGGTTAGTCTGGTTCCTCCTCCAAAGATCATCTTATTATATCCAGCAGTCACACAACATGAAGCTCCATGACAAACTCCATCAGGAAGTATTGTATTTAATATTAGAGACTTCAGCATGCATGGTGACTATTTTAAATAATAAGAAATAATAGAAACAACAACAATCATCATCATCATCATCATCATCATCATCATCATCATGTCAGAGCTATTTTTGATCATTTGAAATATGTTTGACTTCATTATTCTGCTTTCTGTGTAAAACCCAGCTACAGTTGTTTTTTTAAGATTCTCCTATATAAATATATAAATATATATATATATGTAATATTCCTAATATATATTCCTACTCACTGGTTTCAATGGTTAGTCTGGTTCCTCCTCCAAAGAACATCTTATAAACTCCACTTCCAGCATGAAGCTCCATTACAAAAACATATTTTTAACATTTACGACTTTTTTTTAAATAATTACATTCCAGTCAATGAATAAAGCCTCAGTTTGCATTAAAGAGTAGATATTTTAAATATTTCATAAATGAAATGCAGCTTCACTTCTTACGACATTAGAGATGTTATATTCATGTATTGATAAATGAAAGTATTGTATTTTCTCTACTTGGTTGTTTTTTAAAGACGGTCCTTATTATTAAGTATTATCATATATTTCTCAGTACTCACTGGTTTCAACGGTGAGTCTGCTTCCTCCTCCAAAGATGATCTTAAACCCAGTATTCACACAGCATGAAGCTCCGTGACACAAACTCCACTCCAGAAAACATGGATTTCAGATTTCAGAATAATCTAATCTTATTAATGATCCTACATCAGGTTCAGTTTCATTCAAGTCGTATTCAATGAATTGAAAACTATAAAAAAATCACTCAGATAAAAATGTGAGCGTTTTAAAAGTTAACATTTTCTCCGGAGTGTTTCATCAACCCGTTAGCCCAATGCTTCATAAACTAATAAAGTTATTAATGACTAATAAATATCAGTACTCACTGGTTTCAACGGTTAGTCTGGTTCCTCTTCCAAAGATTATCTTCCCAGCATTCACACAGCAAGAAGCTCCATGACACAAACTGAACCAAACTCCACTCAGAGAAACATGGATTTAACTTTAAAGACTTCTGATTATTAATATATATTATATCAAATGTTACCGTACATATTTATAATGATCTAGACTGTCTTTTTGCTCATAAAAACATATTTAAAATGTTTCCTATGGTTGGTAATGTTTAGGCTTTTCTTTGTTCATGACATTTTATAGAAACGTAAAGATAATCAGCGTCACATCGTCTGCAAACAGTCAAACTTTGACATTTTCTGGATTAGAGTTATAAGAGATGTGATACTCACTGGTTTCTACAGTTAGTCTGGTTTCTTCTCCAAATATTACTTTCTGTGCACCAGCAGTATTCACACAGCATGAAGCTCCATGACACAAACTGCTCTCCAGAAGACATGGATTTCAGATGTAAGAGTTATCTCATCTTATTTATGTTTCATTAAAACCGTATTAAATATTTTGAAAACTGCAAAAAATCACTCAGATCAAAATGTGAGTCTTGAAATTAACATTTACTCCGGATTGTTTCATCGACAATTTCAAACCGTTACCCCAATGCTTCATAAACTAATAAAGTTATTAATGACTAATATATCTCAGTACTCACTGGTTTCAACGGTTACTCTGGTTCCTCTTCCAAAGATTAATTTATATCCACCTCCAGCATTCACACAGCATGAAGCTCCATGACACAAACTGAACCAAACTCATTCAGAAAAACATCAATTTAACTTTAAAGACTTCTGATTATTAAATATATTATACATTAAATGTTACCTTATTTGTTTATAATGATCTAGACGGTCTTTCTGCTCATAAAACATATTTAAATGTTTTCTATGGTTGTTCATTTTACGGCCTTTCTTTGTTTACGACACTTTATAGAAACTGGTTTTGAAGCTACAGATTATTTCTAATTCATGTATAATTTATAAAGACTCACTAGTTTCAACGGTTAGTCTGGTTCCTCCTCCAAAGATCATCTTATCATATCCAGTAGTCACACAGCATGAAGCTCCATGACACAAACTCCATCAAGAAATCTGTATTTACTATTAGAGACTTCTGCATGCATGGTGACTATTTTAAATAATAAGAAATAATAGAAACATCCATCATCATCATCATCATCATCATCATCATGGCAGAGCTGTTTTTGATCATTTTAAATATGTTTGACTTAATTATTCTGCTTTCTGTGTAAAACCCAGCTACAGTTGTTTTTTTAAGATTCTTCTATATAAATATATAAATATATATATGTAATATTCCTAATATATATTCCTACTCACTGGTTTCAACGGTTAGTCTGGTTCCTCCTCCAAAGAACATCTTATAAACTCCACTTCCATCATTCACACAGCATGAAGCTCCATGACACAAACTGAAGGAACCAAACCTCATGTAGGAAAGCAAGTATTATATTTTTAATAATTATTATTTTAATTGATATATTAATGATCTTATTTCTAAAGCATATCAACTCTTACACTGCTGCTCCATCCAGACAGTTTTACATTTCAGAGCGTTTCATCAACAGTTTCATACGAGGTATTTCTGTTTTTAATGATAGTATGATCACCAGATCAGTAATGGTTAATATATCAGTACTCACTGGTTTCAACGGTTAGTCTGGTTCCTCTTCCAAAGATTAGTGTATATCCAGCTCCAGTATTCACACAGCATGAAGCTCCATGACACAAACTGAACCAAACTCCATTCAGAAAAACATCAATGTAACTTAAAGACTTAATGAACGTGTGTTTAGTTCCTGATGTTTAATTAGTTCTGGTTTTCAAACTGCAGATAACAAGTTTATTTTAATCCTGGTTTTATTTTTGTCTTCATGTTAAAGAAAGTCTCTGCATCCATTTAAAACAACAGATCATTAAAATACATAACATCTGCTTCCAAACACTAATGTAAATATTTGTGATTTCCAAACTGCAGTCCAGAGGAACATTATTTAACATTTGATTCTGGTTTGTGTTTAAAGATGCTTTGTATAAATAATACTTTTACTCTTTATATCTCAGTACTCACTGGTTTCAACGGTTAGTCTGGTTCCTCTTCCAAAGAATATCTTAAATCCTCCAGCAGTCACACAGCATGAGGCTCCATGACACAAACTGAACCAAACTCCATTCAGAAAAACAGATATTTTTGGTTCCAGTCTTAAATATCTGTTGTAATTCCCATTAACATCATAAAGGTTTATAATAATGTCAATGTTTTATTTATTATCATGACTTGCTCTTATCTGTATTCAGTGATGTCGTTTATTTATCTATTTTTTGGGATAACAATGTCGTGGTATTGTAATTCTTGCTTTTAGGATCACCATCTGGCGAAGGGACTATCGGTGAAAACTAGCCTTTTGGCTCATTCGAGTACTTCAACATGTTTTTAATATGTTGATTAATGTACACTGTCCCTTGTTTTAAATAAATCAATTCAATAACAATAAATGTTATTTGTGAAGCACCTTTAATAGTTAAAGCAATCCCAACATGCTACAGTAGGAATACAAGACTTACAAATCATAGATATATATATTTGTCTATTTTTCTTTGAATCTAGCTTAGTGTTGGTGATGATTGGAATAATAAATGCATCTTTAAATCTGTGGATAACTGCAGAACTGCTGCATTATCTAAACATTATCTTATTACTTTCTGAAATGTGAATATTTAGAGATCAAAACGTGGTTTACGGACTCATTTTCTATTGTTCTTTTACTGATTTTGTGAGAACCAAAGAAGAAAAAAAGATTTTTCAACATTTCTTGGCTGCAGTCATAAAGTAAAAGATGTTTTATATGAATAATATTTAGTATATATGTCAGTACTCACTGGTTTCAACGGTTAGTCTGGTTCCTCTTCCAAAGATCAGTTTAGTATTCCCTCCAGTATTCACACAGCATGAAGCTCCATGACACAAACTGAACCACACTCAGATAAACATGGATTTCAGATGGGGAACTTTAGCCTAAATGATTCAATTGTACACTAAATTACCTTTTTTAATACAAAGTAAATCAACTCTGATCGTGCCTTCAGGTCGAACACAATAGGGTTCATACATTTAATATATAGACACTTTATCATTAATATGATGCATTTGTCAGTATTAACTGTAGAGATGGGATTTTAGTGATGGCATTCTTTACCGTTATTTTGCATTATTTGTTTTATATTAACGTTCGCTCGCCTCTTTATTTAATAAGTGAGTCTTTCCTTTCTACTTTCGCCTTTCATCGGCAGCGTTCCCATTCGCTGCGGGCGAATACAGGATTGGATTTGTTTGGTATTGATTATGATTAGTGATGAAAGCATCTTTAAATCTTTGGATAACACCAACACTGCAGCATTTTGGACATTTAGTTTTAAAATGACTTTAAACTCTACTGATTTTATGAGATTTATTTCCATCAATGTCAGTTTATTAAAACCTTTTATCGTCTTTTCTTCTGTTCTGGTTTGTACGAGTAAAGTTTACCTTCATTTTAATAATATATATCGTTACTCACTGGTTTCAACGGTTACTCTGGTTCCTCTTCCAAATAACATCTTAGCTCCAGCATTCACACAGCAAGAAGCTCCATGACACAAACTGCACCAAACTCCATTCAGAAAAACATCAATTTAACTTCAGAGACTTCTGATTATTAATATATATTATATATTAAATGTTACTGTATTAGTTTATAATGATCTAGACGGTCTTTCTGCTCATTAAACATATTTAAAATGTTTTCATGGTTTTTAATGTTTAGGCTTTTTGTTCATGACATTTTATAGAAACTGGTTTTGAAGCTACAGAGAAGACTACGAGTTATTTCTAATTCATGTATAATTTATAAAGACTCACTGGTTTCAACGGTTAGTCTGGTTCCTCCTCCAAAGATCATCTTAGCTCCAGTATTCACACAGCATGAAGCTCCATGACACAAACTCAGAGATATTTCTGTCTCCAGTCGTAAATATCGGTTTTCAATTTCCATTAACTTCATAAAGGATTATCATAAATAACATGTATATTCAAATGTTGTTTCTAAAGCAGGGAAACAGTTTGACTCGTTTTTCTCTCATTCTTGATTGGTATTTATTACAAATAATAAAAGCATCTTTAAATCTTTAAATGGATAACTTTAAAACTGCGCCATTATCCAAAATAAATCGTATTAGTTTGTGAAAATCTGACTTATTTTCTAGGGTTAGGGTTAGCAGCAGTAGGGTTAGGGTTAGGGTTAGCAGCAGTAGGGTTAGGGTTAGCAGCAGTAGGGTTAGGGTTAGTGTTAGCAGCAGTAGGGTTAGTGTTAGCAGCAGTAGGGTTAGTGTTAGCAGCAGTAGGGTTAGGGTTAGGGTTAGCAGCAGTAGGATTAGGGTTAGGGTTAGCAGCAGTAGGATTAGGGTTAGGGTTAGCAGCAGTAGGCTTAGGGTTAGGGTTAGCAGCAGTAGGGTTAGGGTTAGCAGCAGTAGGGTTAGGGTTAGCAGCAGTAGGGTTAGGGTTAGTGTTAGCAGCAGTAGGCTTAGGGTTAGGGTTAGCAGCAGTAGGGTTAGGGTTAGCAGCAGTAGGGTTAGGGTTAGCAGCAGTAGGGTTAGGGTTACATTCTGAAAATAAAAGCGCTGTGTTGGTAGTTCTGGTCAGGACTCAAGTTAATCAGAAAATGTAGGTAAAAAATAATAATAATGATAAATAATATTTTCAGAAAGAGGCATTTCTGTCCGTTTGCATCCTTTAGTTTAAAAATAAAACCACATCCTTTTAACTCTACGTTTTTCTTGTCTTGACTCATACGTAATATAGTTTGCATTTCCATAAACATGCTTTTATATAAATATTATATTTAAAGTACTCACTGGTTTTCAACGGTTAGTCTGGTTCTCTTCCAAAGATTATTAAATCCACTTCCACTAGTCACACAACATGAAGCTCCATGACACAAACTCAACCAAAACTCCATTCAATTAAACTTTAGAGACTTCTGATTATTAATATATATTATAATAACGTTACCGTACTGATTATTTAATTATAGCGATCTAGAGAATTTATGCTCATTAAAATGTTTTCAAGTCTTCGGAAAATCCTTGTTTTTATGCCTTAAAAAAGTATTTAAAAAAAACAGGACTATTTCAATTAAAGATAAATATCGTTTTTTTAATTGCATTTCTGTAGCATGTTTTAGGGTCTGACATTATGATTTAATTTGTCTTCTACTCTTCTGGTGTTCTTAAAGTAAACACTGGTATGAATAATATTTGGTTATCAGTACTCACTGGGATCAACGGTTAGTCTGGTTCCTCTTCCAAAGATGATCTTGTTTTGATTAGCTCCAGTAGTCACACATCATGAAGCTCCATGACACAAACTGAACCAAACCACACTCAGAAAACATGGATTTAATTGAATGTCTGAGCAAAGTGTTTAACGTTATTCCTCAGAGGATTTATTCATTATCAGATCAATTATCTTTAATTCAGATTTTGTGTGAAGTGAATCATGTTTTTAAAGATTCTGTGAGAAACTAATATCCTCAAGCTTTTATTAAACAGAAAAAAATGTTTCTCCATAAAAAACCAGAGGCATCGGGTTAAAGAACAACATGTAAACAGGTTTTAAATTATTAACAGTTATATCATAATTTAGTAGTTATGATTCATTGGTTTAAATATTGAACTCAGTGAAAGCAAAAAAACAGTATAAATATATTGTATATTCTTTGTGTCTTATCAGTTTTTGAAGAGAAACTTTAAAAAACAAATATTAATTATAAATCAAATTAAATCTAAAAATGAAAAAAAAATTGAATCATTTATTCTTGTTGTATTTTGTATTGATATTATTGTATTTTATTGATATACTATTCTGGTTGTGTGTATTCAAGTTAACATTGTAAAGACACTGTATATAAATGATATTTATTTATTAGTACTCACTGGTTTCAACGGTTAGTCTGGTTCCTCTTAAATATTGATAAAAGTATTGATTGATTGATTTATAACCATCTAGACGTCTTTCTGCTCATTAAAACGTTTTACATTTTATAATGTTTTGGGATTTTTAGGCTTTTCTTTGTTCCTGACATTTGATAGATACTTGTTTTCAGGTTACAGTCGAAAACTACAAGTTATTTTCTAATTTATGTATCATTTATCTCAGTACTCACTGGTTTCAATGGTTACTCTGGTTCCTCCTCCAAAGATGATCTTATATCCATCAGCATTCACACAGCACGAAGCTCCATGACACAAACTCTCTGAACTAATCTCCACTTCTGTCCAGATCATTTTATTCCCTTAAAACAATAAATTAGTATTAAAAGTTAAGATACTGATATTTGTTAAACTATGATCAAAACCTTGTTAGTTTTCAGATTCTGGTCCAGATAACGTGTCCTTAAGATCTTTTTAAATACTGGTTTCATGAATTTGTTAAACTTTTAAGTTTGTGTTTGAATTTTGTATAATTAATATTTATAATTGATATCAGTACTCACTGGTTTCAACGGTTAGTCTGGTTCCTCTTCCAAAGATGATCTTATTATATCCATCAGTATTCACACAGCATGAAGCTCCATGACACAAACTGAAATTATTCTAATCTTTTTACAAAATTAGACGGCATTTCATAAACGGTAAATATTGAAAATCATCGACTTATCGCACGTAAAATCTGTGTAACATTAAGTAAACAGAAAATAACGACAGTAATAACCATTAAAACAACCAGCAGTTAAAGGGTTAAATTCTGCAAATAAAAGCACTTTTTGGGAGTTATATGATCAGGACTGAAGTTAGTCAGAAAATAATATATAAAAAGTGAATTAATACATAACATTTAAATGTGGTTATATATTTAATTTAGTAAAAGAGAAAAATATTAATAATATTTAAAATACTTAGCGCAGCTTTTTGAAGTGCAACTTTTATAAACAATATTAATTTAATTTGGCATTCATATTTGTATTAATGTTTCAATTATTTAATTACACTTTTTATTTATTTTATTATATTTTGGAAAAACAACATTTTCATCTGTGTATCTACTTGTCTTGGTTGTGTGTATTCAAGTAGACATTGTAAAGACAATGCATATCAATTATATTTATTATATATCTCAGTACTCACTGGTTTCAACGGTTAGACTGGTTCCTCCTCCAAAGATTATTTTAGTTCCAGAAGTCACACAGCATGAAGCTCCATGACACAAACTGAACCAGACTCCACTCAGAAAAACATCAATTTAACTTCAGAGACTTCTGATTATTAATATATGTTAAGATGCTTATTTATTTAATTATAACAGCCTAGAGATTCTTTCTGCTCATTAAAACGTTTTAACCTTTTTTTATGTTCTTTAATTTCTAGGCTTTTCTTTGTTCATGACATTTTATAGATATTCGTTTTCAGGTTGCAGTAGAAGACTACAAGTTATTTTATAATTAATGTTTAATTGATATCAGTACTCACTGGTTTCAACGGTTAGACTGGTTCCTCCTCCAAAGATGATCTTATATCCAGCATTCACACAGCATGAAGCTCCATGACACAAACTCCATTTAACATTTCTGTGTTCTGCAGTAATGATCTCATTAAACATCAATAGACTACTTTAAAAGATGTGAATTATTTTCTTACATGAATTTTATCCTTTTTTTAATTCACTACTCCTTTGGTTTTGTATGCGTTCCAGTAAACAGTTTTATTTAATATGCTCCAAATAAATAATACTTATAATTGATATCAGTACTCACTGGTTTCAACGGTTAGTCTGGTTCCTCTTCCAAAGTACAGTTTATAATCGGCTCCATTCACACAGCATGAAGCTCCATGACACTAACTCAACCTAACTGATGTTTTTTAATTAAAAAATATATTTATGCTCTGCTCATAAATATAGTTTATTATGATAAAATAACAAAGGTAAACATAAATAATATGTATATTTGAATATTTACTGTACATCTTTTTACTGTACAGTGCTGCGTTTGATACTGTTGACCACAACATATTGCTAGACCGATTAGAAAACTGGGTGGGAGTTTCGGCAACAGTTCTAAATTGGTTTGGTTCCGACTTAAAGGACAGGAAAAACTTTGTCTCAATAGGCAACCTCACTTCAGCTTTTACAAATATGACATGCGGGGTTCCTCAAGGCTCCATCTTAGGACCTTTGATTTTTAATATCTATATGCTACCGCTGACTCAAATTATTAAAAACAACGACCTAAGTTATCATATCTATGCAGATGACACCCAGATTTATTTAAATATTTCACCAGGAGACTATTCTCCGATTACAACACTGAGCAAGTGCATTGAGCACATCACTGACTGGACAAAAGTCAGACTTTGTTTTCTAGTTTTTGCTGAGTCTAACTATGAACTCTTTCTTTACATCATGTTCTGATTTAGTGTAAATGTTTAATTTATCTCAGTACTCACTGGTTCCAACGGTTAGTCTGGTTCCTCTTCCAAAGATGATCTTATATCGATCTGTATTCACACAACACGACGCTCCATAACACAAACTCTGTGAACCCATTATGGATATAAACTGCAAATAAAATGTAAATGTATGTTTTTTTAACATATTTAAATATTTATATAGAATTCTTGATTTTTGCTGTAATTATTTATTCTTTATTTTAGATTTTTGACATTTGGACAAAAGTCAGACTTTGTTTTGTAGTTTTCACTGAGTCTAACTATGAACTCTTTCTTTACATCATGTTCTGATTTAGTTTAAATGTTTAATATATGTCAGAACTCACTGGTTTCAACGGTTAGTCTGGTTCCTCTTCCAAAGATTATCTTAGTTCCAGAAGTCACACAGCATGAAGCTCCATGACACAAACTGAACCAAACTCCACTCAGAAAAACATCTATTTAACTTCAGAGACTTCTGATTATTAATATATGTTAAGATGCTTATTTATTTAATTATAACAGCCTAGAGATTCTTTCTGCTCATTAAAACATTTTAACCTTTTTTATGTTCTTTAATTTCTAGGCTTTTCTTTGTTCATGACATTTTATAGATACTCGTTTTCAGGTTGCAGTAGAAGACTACAAGTTATTTTATAATTAATGTTTAATTTATCTCAGTACTCACTGGTTTCAACGGTTAGTCTGGTTCCTCTTCCAAAGATGATCTTATTTCCAAATCCAGTATTCACACAGCATGAAGCTCCATGACACAAACTCTCGGAACTAAACTCCACTTCTGTTCAGATTAAACAGTCCAAATATTCCCTTAAAACAATTTATTATTAATATATATTATATATTGAATATTAACAGTACTCACTGGTTTCAACGGTTAGTCTGGTTCCTCCTGCAAAGATTATCTTATTTCCTCCATCATTCACACAGCATGAAGCTCCATGACACAAACTCCATTTAACATTTCTGTGTTCTGCAGTAATGATCTCATTAAACATCAATAGACTACTTTAAAAGATGTGAATTATTTTCTTACATGAATTTTATCCTTTTTTTAATTCACTACTCCTTTGGTTTTGTATGCGTTCCAGTAAACAGTTTTATTTAATATGCTCCAAATAAATAATACTTATAATTGATATCAGTACTCACTGGTTTCAACGGTTAGTCTGGTTCCTCTTCCAAAGTACAGTTTATAATCGGCTCCTTCACACAGCATGAAGCTCCATGACACTAACTCAACTAACTGATGTTTTTAATTAAAAAATATATTTATGCTCTGCTCATAAAATAGTTTATTATGATAAAATAACAAAGGTAAACATAAATAATATGTATATTTGAATATTTACTGTACATCTTTTTACTGTACAGTGCTGCGTTTGATACTGTTGACCACAACATATTGCTAGACCGATTAGAAAACTGGGTGGGAGTTTCGGCAACAGTTCTAAATTGGTTTGGTTCCGACTTAAAGGACAGGAAAAACTTTGTCTCAATAGGCAACCTCACTTCAGCTTTACAAACAGACATGCGGGGTTCCTCAAGGCTCCATCTTAGGACCTTTGATTTTTAATATCTATATGCTACCGCTGACTCAAATTATTAAAAACAACGACCTAAGTTATCATATCTATGCAGATGACACCCAGATTTATTTAAATATTTCACCAGGAGACTATTCTCCGATTACAACACTGAGCAAGTGCATTGAGCACATCACTGACTGGACAAAAGTCAGACTTTGTTTTCTAGTTTTTGCTGAGTCTAACTATGAACTCTTTCTTTACATCATGTTCTGATTTAGTGTAAATGTTTAATATATGTCAGTACTCACTGGTTCCAACGGTTAGTCTGGTTCCTCTTCCAAATATGATCTTATATTGATCTGTATTCACACAACACGACGCTCCATAACACAAACTCTGTGAACCCATTATGGATATAAACTGCAAATAAAATGTAAATGTATGTGTTTTTTTAACATATTTAAATATTTATATAGAATTCTTGATTTTTGCTGTAATTATTTATTCTTTATTTTAGATTTTTGACATTTGGACAAAAGTCAGACTTTGTTTTGTAGTTTTCACTGAGTCTAACTATGAACTCTTTCTTTACATCATGTTCTGATTTAGTTTAAATGTTTAATATATCTCAGTACTCACTGGTTTCAACGGTTAGACTGGTTCCTCTTCCAAAGATTATCTTAGTTCCAGTATTCACACAGCATGAAGCTCCATGACACAAACTGAACCAAACTCCACTCAGAAAAACATCTATTTAACTTCAGAGACTTCTGATTATTAATATATGTTAAGATGCTTATTTATTTAATTATAACAGCCTAGAGATTCTTTCTGCTCATTAAAACATTTTAACCTTTTTTTATGTTCTTTAATTTCTAGGCTTTTCTTTGTTCATGACATTTTATAGATACTCGTTTTCAGGTTGCAGTAGAAGACTACAAGTTATTTTATAATTAATGTTTAATTTATCTCAGTACTCACTGGTTTCAACGGTTAGTCTGGTTCCTCCTCCAAAGATGATTTTATTATATTCAGTATTCACACAGCATGAAGCTCCATGACACAAACTCTCTGAACTAAACTCCACTTCTGTCCAGATTAAACAGTCCAAATATTCCCTGAAAACAATTCATTATTAATATATGTTGGATTTTAAATGTTAAGGTACTGATATAATAAAATATGATAAAAACCTTGTTAGTTTTCAGATTCGGGTCCAGAAGACAACGCGTTTTTAAATATTTTTAAATACTGGTTTCATACATTTGTAGAACATTAAAGTTTGTCTTAAAATGTTGTATAGTTTATAGTTATGATTTATATCGTTACTCACTGGTTTCAATGGTTAGTCTGGTTCCTCTTCCAAAGATTATCTTAGTTCCTCCATATTCACACAACATGAAGCTCCATCACACAAACTCAATTTAACATTTCTGTGTTCTGCAGTAATTATCTCATTAAACATCAATAGACTACTTTTTCCACGGAAAAAATAAATGTTATTAAGATTAAAGATGTGAATTATTTTCTTACGAATTTTATCCTTTTTTTTATTCACTACTCCTTTGGTTTTGTATGCGTTCCAGTAAACAGTTTTATTTAATATGCTCCAAATAAATAATACTTATAATTTATCTCAGTACTCACTGGTTCCAACGGTTAGTCTGGTTCCTCTTCCAAAGTACAGTTTATAATAATTAAAGTCTCAATAGGCAACCTCACTTCAGCGTTTACAAACAGACATGCGGGGTTCACTAGTTTTCACTGAGTCTAACTATGAACTCTTTCTTTACATCATGTTCTGATTTAGTGTAAATGTTTAATTTATCTCAGTACTCACTGGTTTCAACGGTTAGTCTGGTTCCTCTTCCAAAGATGATCTTATTATTTCCACTTCCAGTATTCACACAACATGACGCTCCATTACAAAAACTCAACCAAACTACGTCAGAAAACATATACAAATAATCCTAAATATGTATGGCTCCAGTAATAAACACAGTTTGTTATTTTTAATTAAAGATACTACATCATAATAAAGCTTTATCATATACAGTATGTACATGTTTATATTAACTGTACAAACTCCCAAATCAAACTAACAGCAATTTGACTTTAAATACTTCTAATTATTTCAATTTAGTTTTATAAATAACATTATTTAACTTTTTTTTAAACATATTTAAATATTTCTATAGAATTCTTGATTTTTGCTGCAATTATTTATTCTTTATTTGAGATTTTTGACATTTGGACAAAAGTCTGATTTTGTTTTGCAGTTTTTTCTGACTTTAGAAGAGTCTAACTATGAACTCTTTCTTTACATCATGTTCTGATTTAGTTTAAATGTTTAATGTATGTCAGTACTCACTGGTTCCAACAGTTAGTCTGGTTCCTCTTCCAAAGATACGTTTATTCCCCGCTCCATTCACACAGCATGACGCTCCATGACACAAACTGAACCAAACTCCACTCAGAAAAGATATAAAAATAATCCTAAATATGAATGGCTCCAGTAATAAACATGGTTTGTAAATTTCATTAAAGATACTACATCAAATAAAGCTTTATCATAAATACACATGTTTATATGAACTCTACAAACTCCCCTAACCCGAGCAATTTAACTTTAAATACTTTTAATTATTTCTTTTCAGTTTTATAAAGAACATGATTTATGTTTATACATTTTGTAATTGATGTATTTTTGCTTATTTGAATGGATTGTGATTACGTTCCACTTTGTGCTGATTTGATTTGACCTTAACCCATTTACACGGTTTGTATTTAAAGATGCTGATATTTAAATATTTTAAATGTATTTACGAGTACTCACTGGTTTCCACGGTTACTCTGGTTCCTCCTCCAAAGATGATCTTATTCTGATTTGCATTCACACAACACGGCGCTCCATCACACTAACCCACTGATCAAATACCATTTAGAAAACAGCAATTTAAATGTTTTGACTAATTATATCTTATTAACATAATTAACCATTTCTGAAAACAAATGCACATTTTAAATAATTGTTAATAAAACACCATATTTTCTATTTTTTTCCCACTTTGTTCTGATTTCACGGACTTGAAGGAGGAATTAATATTTCTGCTTCAGTGTCAGCATTTTTTTTTTTTAGCTCTACTCTTTCGTTGGTTTAAATTAACAATGATCTGATATATATTTTACGATCTGACATGAATTGGTTTATTTTCCATCTACTCTTTTGGTTGTGTGTATTCAAGTAAACACTCTGTATTAATAATATGTAATATATATATCTCAGTACTCACTGGTTTCCACGGTTACTCTGGTTCCTCTTCCAAAGATGATCTTATAACTTCCAGTAGTCACACAGCATGAAGCTCCATGACACAAACTGAACCAGACTCATTGATCTTAGATTGGGAACTTTAGCCTAAATTGTACTCACTAAATTACCTTTTTTAATACAAGTGCCTTCAGGTAGAACACAATAGGGTTCATTTTTAATACATATAATATGATTTAGAGAATCTTTAAACAATCACTGCTTCTTCTTTAAAAGTTGTTTTTTAATCTGTACTTTTAGTGTTTTCTTAGTTCCTGAAACGTTTGCATGTTATTAGTTTTAATTCTGGTTTTATTTTTGCCAAAGTAAAAACGCCAAAGCTTGTGTTTCAAGACGCTTTGAATAATTAATATATACTATTACTCACTGGTTTCAACGGTCACTCTGGTTCCTCTTCCAAAGATGATCTTATTCCCAGCATTCACACAGCATGAAGCTCCATGACACAAACTCTCTGAACTAAACTCCACTTCTCTCCGGATTAAACAGTCATTATATTCCCTTAAAACACTTCATTATTAATATATGTTATTATATTAAAATGTTAAGGTACTGATATTTATAAAATATGATAAAAAGCTTGTTTTATAGATTCGGGTCCAGACGACAACGCGTTTTTAAATATTTTTAAATACTGGTTTCATACATCTGTAGAACATTTAAGTTTGTGTTCAAATGTTGTATAATTGATATGTATTATATATCTCAGTACTCACTGGTTTCAACGGTTAGTCTGGTTCCTCCTCCAAAGATAATCTTACGTCCGGCTCCAGTATTCACACATCATGAAGCTCCATGACTAAAACTGACTGTTTGAAAGTCTCCAGTAATAAAGGTTGTTTTAATTAAAATACTACATCATTATAAACTTCTATCATATATTATGTTTAATCTAATATTTAATGTACAAACTCACTAAACCAAACTCCATTCAGAAAACATATGTTTAAATAATGACAGTCCAGTTCATTAATAAAGCCTCGGTTTGCATTAAAGAGTAAATATACATTTTGCTGCAGCTTAACTTTTTATTACTTTAATACATGAATGATTTTGATATTCATGTATAGATTTAACTAAAGCAATTTTTCAACTTGATCCTGATTTTTAGCCTCCGGGTTGTTAAAGATTTTTTTAGTGATAATTGTTATAATATATTTTGTAGTACTCACTGGTTTCAACGGTTAGTCTGGTTCCTCCTCCAAATATAATCTTAAATCCACTTCCAGTATTCACACAGCATGAAGCTCCATGACACAAACTGAACCAAACTCCATTCAGAAAAACATCAATTTAACTTCAGAGACTTCTGATTACTAATATATATCATATATTAAATGTTAAGGTATTTGTTTATAATGACCTACACAGTCTTTCTGCTCATAAAAACATATTTAAATTGTTTTCATGGTTGTACATTTTTAGGCTCATGACATTTTATAGAAACTGGTTTTGAAGCTACAGAGAAAACTACAGATTATATATAATTAATGTTTAATTGATATCAGTACTCACTGGTTTCAACGCTTAGCCTGGTTCCTCCTCCAAAGATCAGTCTTTGGTTTGCAGCAGTCACACAGCATGAAGCTCCATGACACAAACTGAACCAAACTCATTGATCTTAGATCGGGATCTTTAGCCTAAATGATTCAATTGTACTCACTAAATTATCTTTTTTAATACAAATTAAATTGACTCTCATCGTGCCTTCAGGTAGAACACATTAGGGATCATTTTTAATACATTTAATATGATTTAGAGAATGTTTAAACAATCACTGCTTCTTCTTTAAAAGTTGTTTTTTAATCTGTACTTTTAGTGTTTTCTTAGTTCCTGAAACGTTTGCATGTTATTAGTTTTAATTCTGGTTTTATTTTTGCCAAAGTAAAAACGCCAAAGCTTGTGTTTCAAGACGCTTTGAATAATTAATATATATTATTACTCACTGGTTTCAACGGTCACTCTGGTTCCTCCTCCAAAGATGATCTTATTCCCAGCATTCACACAGCATGAAGCTCCATGACACAAACTCTCTGAACTAAACTCCACTTCTCTCCGGATTAAACAGTCCAAATATTCCCTTAAAACACTTCATTATTAATATATGTTATTATATTAAAATGTTAAGGTACTGATATTTATAAAATATGATAAAAAGCTTGTTTTATAGATTCTGGTCCAGACGACAACGCGTTTTTAAATATTTTTTAAATACTGGTTTCATACATCTGTAGAACATTTAAGTTTGTGTTCAAATGTTGTATAATTGATATGTATTATATATCTCAGTACTCACTGGTTTCAACGGTTAGTCTGGTTCCTCCTCCAAAGAACATCTTAGTTCCTCCAGTATTCACACAGCACGAAGCTCCATGACTAAAACTACATTTCACTTTTCTGTGTTCTGCAGTAATTATCTGATTAAACATCAATGAACTATTTTGTCCACGAAAAAATGAAATGTCATTAAGATTAAAGATGTGAATTATTTTCTACTGTTTTCTGATTTTATGTGAATTATATCCTTTTCAGTAAACAGTTTTATTTAATATGCTCCAAATAAATAATACTTATAATTGACATCGTTACTCACTGGTTTCAACGGTTACTCTGGTTCCTCTTCCAAAGATGATCTTATTCAAAGCAGTATTCACACAGCATGAAGCTCCATGACACAAACTCCACTCAGAAAAACATCAATTTAACTTCAGAGACTTCTGATTATTCATATATATTATATATTAAATGTTACCGTATTAGTTTATAACGATCTAAACCGTCTTTCTGCATAAAAACATATTTAAAATGTTTTCATGGTTGTACATTTTTAGGCTTTTCTTTGTTCATGACATTTTATAGATACTTGTTTTGAAGCTACAGAGAAGACTACAGATTCTATATAATTAATGTTTAATTTATCTCAGTACTCACTGGTTTCAACGGTTAGTCTGGTTCCTCTTCCAAAGATGATCTTATTTACAGCATTCACACAGCATGAAGCTCCATGACACAAACTCTCTGAACTAAACTCCACTTCTCTCCGGATTAAACAGTCCAAATATTCCCTTAAAACAATTCATTATTAATACATGTAATTATATTAAAATGTTAAGGTACTGATATTTAAAAATATGATAAAAGCATAGTTGTTTATCAGATTCGGGTCCAGACGACAGTGCGTTTTTAAATATTTTTAAATACTAGTTTCATACATTTGTAGAACATTAAAGTTTGTGTTAAAATGTTGTATAATTTATATTTATCATATATCTCAGTACTCACTGGTTTCAACGGTTAGTCTGGTTCCTGCTCCAAAATACATCTTATTTCCTCCAGTATTCACACAGCACGAAGCTCCATGACACAAACTCAATTTAACATTTCTGTCTTCTGCAGTAATTATCTCATTAAACATAAATAGACTACTTTGTCCGCGGAAAAAATAAATGTTATTAAGATTAAAGATGTGAATTATTTTCTACTTTTTTCTGATTTTATGTGAATTTTATCCTTTTTTTAATTCATTACTCCTTTGGTTTTGTATGCGTACAAGCAAACAGTTTTATTTAATATGCTCCAAATAAATAATACTTATACTATATCTCAGTACTCACTGGTTTCAACGGTTAGTCTGGTTCCTCTTCCAAAGATGATCTTATTTACACCTCCAGTATTCACACAGCACGAAGCTCCATGACACAAACTGACTGTTTGAAAGTCTCCAGTAATAAAGGTTATTTTAATTAAAATACTACATCATTATAAACTTCTATCATATATTATGTTTAATCTAATATGTAATGTACAAACTCCATTCAGAAAAACATTGATTTATACGACATTTACGATAAATAATTACAGTCCAGTTAATTAATAATAAAGCCTCTGTTTGCATTAAAGAGTAAATATACATTTTAAATATTGTATTCATTACATTTACTTTTTATAGTGTATTGATAAAGGGAAGTATTGTATTTTCTCCACTTGGTCCTGATTCAATGTTTTGTAAAATACAGGTGTGGTTTTTTAAAGACGGTCCTTATTGATCATTATTATCATATATCTCAGTACTCACTGGTTTCAACGGTTACTCTGGTTCCTCTTCCAAAGATGATCTTATTTGCATTTCCAGTATTCACACAGCATGAAGCTCCATGACAAAAACTCCACTCAGAAAAACATCAATTTAACTTCAGAGACTTCTCATTATTAATATATATTATATATTAAATGTTAAGGTATTAGTTTATAACGATCTAAACGGTCTTTCTGCATAAAAACATATTTAAAATGTTTTCATGGTTGTACATTTTTAGGCTTTTCTTTGTTCATGACATTTTATAGATACTGGTTTTGAAGCTAGAGTAGAAGACTACAGATTCTATATAATTAATGTTTAATTTATCTCAGTACTCACTGGTTTCAACGGTTACTCTGGTTCCTCCTCCAAAGACTATCTTTCTATTTCCACCTCCAGCATTCACACAGCACGAAGCGCCATGACACAAACTGAGCCAAACTCCACTCAGAAAAACATAATTTTAACAATAAAGACTTCTAATTATTAATATATATAAAATGCTAAGGTACTGTTATTTGATCAAATATGATAAGAACATATTTACATTTCTTTAATTTGTGTCTTTTATGATTTTCATTTTTGTATAGATTCCAGTCTAGATAACTACACCTTGCTAAATATTTTTAAACACTGTTTTCATACGTTTGTAAAACATTTAAGTTTGAATTATTGTTATGAATAATATTTATAATCTTTATCAGTACTCACTGGTTTCAACGGTTAGTCTGGATCCTCCTCCAAAGATCAGTTTAGCTTGGTTTCCAGTATTCACACAGCATGAAGCTCCATGACACAAACTGAACCAAACTCCACTCAGAAAAACATCGACTTATTATAAGTTACTTTAAAGACTTAATGAACGCGTGTTATTAGTTCCTGATGTTTAATTCTGGTTTTCAAAGTGCAGATAACAAGTTTATTTTAATCCTGGTTTCATATTTGTTCGAGTTGAACACTGAAGTTTTTGTCCTCAAGTTAAAGAAAGTCTCTACATCCATTTAAAACAGATAATTAATAAGAACTGTAATTACAATGTTAAATCGACATGTTTAAATATTAGCATTAAATCTGTCTTTTAACAATTTCTGCTTCTAAAAACTAATCTTTGTGATTTCCAAACTGCAGTCCAGAGGAACGTTATTTAAACATTTTATTCTGGTTTGTGTTTAAAGACGCTTTGTATAAAATATATATAATTGATCTCAGTACTCACTGGTTTCAACGGTTAGTCTGGTTCCTCTTCCAAATAATATCTTCTGAGCACTTCCAGCATTCACACAGCACGAAGCTCCATGACACAAACTGAACCAGACTCCACTCAGAAAAACATGGTTTAACTTAAAGACTTAATGAACGCGTGTTTCGTTCCTGATGTTTAATTAGTTCTGGTTTTCAAAGTGCAGATAACAAGTTTATTTTAATCCTGGTTTTATTTTTGTTCGAGATGAACACTGAAGTTTTTGTCCTCAAGTTAGAGAAAGTCTCTGCATCCATTTAAAACAGATTCTTAATATTATAATTTAAATGTTAGGGTTAATGTACATATTAGCATTACATCTGTCTTTTAACCATTTCTGCTTCTAAAAACTCATTTAAATCTTTGTGATTTCCAAACTGCAGTCCAGAGGCACGTTAATAAAACATTTAGATTCTGGTTTGTGTTTAAAGACGCTTTGTATAAATAATATTTGTAATCTTTATATATCGTTACTCACTGGTTTCAACGGTTACTCTAGTTCCTCTTCCAAAGATGATCTGATCTGAACCTCCAGTAGTCACACAGCATGAAGCTCCATCACACAAACTGGATTAAGGTTGAGACTTCTGATTATTAATATATATTACATATCAAATAACAAGGTAGTGATTTATTTTAACGATCTAGAGAATCTTTCTGCTCGTTAAAACGTTTTCAAATCTTAGTTTTTCATTTTAGGGTTTTATTAGTTCCTGACATTTCAGAGAAACTTTTTTTCAAATCGCAGTTCAGAAAACTACAAGTTCCTCTTAATGTATTTACGATGTATCTCAGCACTCACTGGTTTCAACGGTTACTCTGGTTCCTCCTCCAAAGATGATCTTATATCCTCCAGTATTCACACAGCATGAAGCTCCATGACACAAACTGAACCAAACTCCACTCAGAAAAACATCAACTTAACTTCAGAGACTAAAGATTATTAATATATATTATATATAAAATGTTACGGTATTGTTTTTTTTACTCGTAATGCTCTACGGTCTTTCTGCTCATGAAAACGTTTTCAAATCTTCTGTTTTTTTTTGACATATTTTTCCTTTTTTGTGTTTTATTAGCTCCTGGCATTCGATGTTTTCAAGTTGCATTACAGAAAACTACAAGTTCCTTTTAATGTATTTATGATTGATCTCAGTACTCACTGGTTTCAACGGTTAGTCTGGATCCTCTTCCAAAGATGATCTTATATCCTCCAGTATTCACACAGCATGAAGCTCCATGACACAAACTCAACCAAACTGGATTCAAGTTGAGAGACTTCTGATTATTAATATATATTATATATTAAATGTTACCGTATTTATTGTTTAACGATCCAGACGTCTTTCCGCTCATTAAAACGTTTCTACATTTTGTAATGATTCGGGATTTTTAAGGTGGTTTTAAGTTGCAGTAAAAAACTACAAATGATTGCTAATTGAATTACAATTGATCTCAGTACTCACTGGTTTCAACGGTTAGTCTGGTTCCTCTTCCAAATAATATCTTCTGTGCACCTCCAGCATTCACACAGCATGAAGCTCCATGACACAAACTGAACCAAACTCCACTCAGAAAACATGGATTTTAAAACAGAGACTTCTGTCAAGTTCAAAAAGTCTTAACAATCCTAAAACAAATGAATGATAACTATATAAAATGCTATATAGTACTTTTTTTTATGGTTGTTAATTGTTTGTCATTTTGTTAAATCTGAGATATGTATGGCTTCGTCATAAATGCAGTTTGTTGTGTTATAAAGATACTATATCAAAATTAAGGTATATCATAAATAATATGTATGTTTTTACTGTACACCTCTCTGAACCAAAGTCCATTCAGGAAAACATGGATTTACCATTAGAGACTTCCGATTATTAATATGTATTATATATTAAATGTTAAGGTATGGATTTATTACATTTTAACGATCTAGAGAAACATTGTGCTCTTTAAAACGTTTTCAAATCTTGGTATTTTTTTTACATATTGTTCATTTTTCAAGTTGCAGTCCAGAAAACTACAAGTTCCTTTTAATTTATTCAAGATGTATCTCAGTACTCACTGGTTTCAACGGTTAGTCTGGTTCCTCTTCCAAATAATATCTTCTGAGCACTTCCAGCATTCACACAGCACGAAGCTCCATGACACAAACTGAACCAAACTCCACTCAGAAAAACATGGTTTAACTTAAAGACTTAATGAACGCGTGTTTCGTTCCTGATGTTTAATTAGTTCTGGTTTTCAAAGTGCAGATAACAAGTTTATTTTAATCCTGGTTTTATTTTTGTTCGAGATGAACACTGAAGTTTTTGTCCTCAAGTTAGAGAAAGTCTCTGCATCCATTTAAAACAGATTCTTAATATTATAATTTAAATGTTAGGGTTAATGTACATATTAGCATTACATCTGTCTTTTAACCATTTCTGCTTCTAAAAACTCATTTAAATCTTTGTGATTTCCAAACTGCAGTCCAGAGGCACGTTAATAAAACATTTAGATTCTGGTTTGTGTTTAAAGACGCTTTGTATAAATAATATTTGTAATCTTTATATATCGTTACTCACTGGTTTCAACGGTTACTCTAGTTCCTCTTCCAAAGATGATCTGATCTGAACCTCCAGTAGTCACACAGCATGAAGCTCCATCACACAAACTGGATTAAGGTTGAGACTTCTGATTATTAATATATATTACATATCAAATAATAAGGTAGTGATTTATTTTAACGATCTCGAGAATCTTTCTGCTCGTTAAAACGTTTTCAAATCTTAGTTTTTCATTTTAGGGTTTTATCAGCTCCTGACATTTCAGAGAAACTTTTTTTCAAATCGCAGTTCAGAAAACTACAAGTTCCTCTTAATGTATTTACGATGTATCTCAGTACTCACTGGTTTCAACGGTTACTCTGGTTCCTCCTCCAAAGATGATCTTATATCCTCCAGTATTCACACAGCATGAAGCTCCATGACACAAACTCAACCAAACTCCACTCACACAAACATCGACTTATTATAAGTTACATTAAAGACTTAATGAACGCGTGTTATTAGTTCCTGATGTTTAGTTCTGGTTTTCAAAGTGCAGATAACAAGTTTATTTTAATCCTGGTTTTATTTGTGTCCTCAAGTTAAAGAAAGTCTCTACATCCATTTAAAACAGATTATTAATATATATTGTAAATAAAATGTTACGGTTAATTTACATATTAGCATTAAATCTGTCTTTTAACAATTTCTGCTTCTAAAAACTCATTTAAATCTTTGTGATTTCCAAACTGCAGTCCAGAGGAACGTTAATAAAACATTTAGATTCTGCATTGTGTTTAAAGATCCTTTGTATAAATTATATATCTCAGTACTCACTGGTTTCAACGGTTAGTCTGGATCCTCTTCCAAAGATGAGTTTACTTCCACCTCCATCATTCACACAGCATGAAGCTCCATGACACAAACTCAACCAAACTCCACTCAGAAAAACATCAATTTAACTTCAGAGACTAAAGATTATTAATATATATTTTATATTAAATGTTACCGTATTTATTGTTTAACGATCCAGACGTCTTCCGCTGATTAAAACGTTTTTACATTTTTTAATGGTTTGGGATTTTTAGGCTTTTCTTTGTTCCTGACATTTTATAGATACTGGTTTTTAAGTTTCAGTAGAAAACTACAAGTTATTTTTAATTCATGTATAATCTTCATCAGTACTCACTGGTTTCAACGGTTACTCTGGATCCTCTTCCAAAGATGAGTTTACTTCCACCTCCAGTATTCACACAGCATGAAGCTCCATGACACAAACTCAACCAAACTCCACTCAGAAAAACATCAATTTAACTTCAGAGACTTCTGATTATTAATATATATTTTATATTAAATGTTACCGTATTTATTGTTTAACGATCCAGACGTCTTCCGCTGATTAAAACATTTCTACATTTTGTAATGGTTTGGGATTTTTAGGCTTTTCTTGTTTCCTGACATTTTATAGATATTTGTTTTGAAGTTGCAGTTCAGAAAACTACAAGTTCATCTTACATTCATTTTATTTTATAATCTCTATCAGTACGGCGACCTTGAGAGCCTTGAAAGGCGCCTATATAAAATGAATGAGTTATTATTATTATTTAGTACTCACTGGTTTCAACGGTTACTCTGATTCCTCTTCCAAAGATGAGTCTTTGGTTTCCAGTATTCACACAGCATGAAGCTCCATGACACAAACTGAACACAACTCCACTCACAGAAACATCATTTTGACAATAAAGACTTCTAATTATTAATATATATAAAATGCTAAGGTACTGTTATTTGATCAAATATGATAAAAACATATTTGCATTTAATTATTTTGAATCTTTTATTATTTTCAGTTTTTGTATAGATTCCAGTCTAGATAACTACACCTTGCTAAATATTTTTAAATACTGTTTTCATACGTTTGTAAAACATTTAAGTTTGAATTATTGTTATGAATAATATTTATAATCTTTATCAGTACTCACTGGTTTCAACGGTTAGTCTGGATCCTCTTCCAAAGATCAGTTTAGCTTGGTTTCCAGTATTCACACAGCATGAAGCTCCATGACACAAACTGAACCCAACTCCACTCACACAAACATCGACTTATTATAAGTTACATTAAAGACTTAATGAACGCGTATTATTAGTTCCTGATGTTTAGTTCTGGTTTTCAAAGTGCAGATAACAAGTTTATTTTAATCCTGGTTTTATTTGTGTCCTCAAGTTAAAGAAAGTCTCTACATCCATTTAAAACAGATTATTAATATATATTGTAAATAAAATGTTACGGTTAATTTACATATTAGCATTAAATCTGTCTTTTAACAATTTCTGCTTCTAAAAACTCATTTAAATCTTTGTGATTTCCAAACTGCAGTCCAGAGGAACGTTAATAAAACATTTTGATTCTGCATTGTGTTTAAAGATCCTTTGTATAAATTATATATCTCAGTACTCACTGGTTTCAACGGTTAGTCTGGTTCCTCCTCCAAAGATGATCTTTTCTCCACCTCCATAATTCACACAGCATGAAGCTCCATGACACAAACTGAACCAAACTGGATTTAACATCAGAGACTTCTAATTATTAATATATATTACATATCAAATGCTAAGGTAGTTATTTATTAAATCATAATGATCTAGAGAATCTTTCTGCTCATTAAAACATTTTCAAATCTTAGTTTTTCATTTTTTGGGGTTTTATCAGCTCCTGACATTTCAGAGATACTGGTTCGCAAATTGCATTCCAGAAAACTACAAGTTCCTTTTAATGTATTTACAATTTATCTCAGTACTCACTGGTTTCAACGGTTACTCTGGTTCCTCCTCCAAAAATGATCTTTCTTCCACTTCCATCATTCACACAGCACGAAGCTCCATGACACAAACTGAACCAGACTCAACTCAGAAAAACATGGTTTAACTTCAAGACTTCTGATTATTAATATATATTATATATTAACTGTTACCGTATTTATTGTTTAACGATCCAGACGTCTTTCCGCTCATTAAAACGTTTCTACATTTTGTAATGGTTTGGGATTTTTAGGCTTTTCTTTGTTCCTGACATTTTATAGATACTAGTTTTTAAGTTTCAGTAGAAAACTACAAGTTATTTTTAATTCATGTATAATCTATATCAGTACTCACTGGTTTCAACGGTTACTCTGGTTCCTCTTCCAAAGATTATCTTATCTCCATATCCAGTATTCACACAGCATGAAGATCAATAACAAAAACTGAACCAAACTCCACTCAGAAAAACATAATTTTAACAATAAAGACTTCTAATTATTAATATATATAAAATGCTAAGGTACTGTTATTTGATCAAATATGATAAGAACATATTTACATTTCTTTAATTTGTGTCTTTTATGATTTTCATTTTTGTATAGATTCCAGTCTAGATAACTACACCTTGCTAAATATTTTTAAACACTGTTTTCATACGTTTGTAAAACATTTAAGTTTGAATTATTGTTATGAATAATATTTATAATCTTCATCAGAACTCACTGGTTTCAACGGTTAGTCTGGATCCTCTTCCAAAGATCAGTTTAGCTTGGTTTCCAGTATTCACACAGCATGAAGCTCCATGACACAAACTGAACCAAACTCCACTCAGAAAAACATCGACTTATTATAAGTTACTTTAAAGACTTAATGAACGCGTGTTATTAGTTCCTGATGTTTAGTTCTGGTTTTCAAAGTGCAGATAACAAGTTTATTTTAATCCTGGTTTCATATTTGTTCGAGTTGAACACTGAAGTTTTTGTCCTCAAGTTAAAGAAAGTCTCTACATCCATTTAAAACAGATAATTAATAAGAACTGTAATTACAATGTTAAATCGACATGTTTAAATATTAGCATTAAATCTGTCTTTTAACAATTTCTGCTTCTAAAACTAATCTTTGTGATTTCCAAACTGCAGTCCAGAGGAACGTTATTTAAACATTTAGATTCTGGTTTGTGTTTAAAGACGCTTTGTATAAAATATATATAATTGATCTCAGTACTCACTGGTTTCAACGGTTAGTCTGGTTCCTCTTCCAAATAATATCTTCTGTGCACCTCCAGCATTCACACAGCATGAAGCTCCATGACACAAACTGAACCAAACTCCATTCAGAAAAACATGGATTTTAAAACAGAGACTTCTGTCAAGTTCAAAAAGTCTTAACAATCCCATAAAACAAATGAATGATAACTATATAAAATGCTATATAGTACTTTTTTTTATGGTTGTTAATTGTTATTGTCATTTTGTTAAATCTGAGATATGTATGGCTTCGTCATAAATGCAGTTTGTTGTGTTATAAAGATACTATATCAAAATTAAGGTATATCATAAATAATATGTATGTTTTTACTGTACACCTCTCTGAACCAAAGTCCATTCAGAAAAACATGGATTTACCTTTAGAGACTTCCGATTATTAATATGTATTATATATTAAATGTTAAGGTATGGATTTATTACATTTTAACGATCTAGAGAAACATTGTGCTCTTTAAAACGTTTTCAAATCTTGGTATTTTTTTTACATATTGTTCATTTTTTGTGTTTTATTAGCTCCTGACATTTTTCAAGTTGCAGTCCAGAAAACTACAAGTTCCTTTTAATTTATTCAAGATGTATCTCAGTACTCACTGGTTTCAACGGTTAGTCTGGTTCCTCTTCCAAATAATATCTTCTGTGCACTTCCAGCATTCACACAGCACGAAGCTCCATGACACAAACTGAACCAGACTCCACTCAGAAAAACATGGTTTAACTTAAAGACTTAATGAACGCGTGTTTCGTTCCTGATGTTTAATTAGTTCTGGTTTTCAAAGTGCAGATAACAAGTTTATTTTAATCCTGGTTTTATTTTTGTTCGAGATGAACACTGAAGTTTTTGTCCTCAAGTTAGAGAAAGTCTCTGCATCCATTTAAAACAGATTCTTAATATTAAATTTAAATGTTGGTTAATGTACATATTAGCATTACATCTGTCTTTTAACCATTTCTGCTTCTAAAAACTCATTTAAATCTTTGTGATTTCCAAACTGCAGTCCAGAGGCACGTTAATAAAACATTTAGATTCTGGTTTGTGTTTAAAGACGCTTTGTATAAATAATATTTGTAATCTTTATATATCGTTACTCACTGGTTTCAACGGTTACTCTAGTTCCTCTTCCAAAGATGATCTGATCTGAACCTCCAGTAGTCACACAGCATGAAGCTCCATCACACAAACTGGATTAAGGTTGAAACTTCTGATTATTAATATATATTACATATCAAATAACAAGGTAGTGATTTATTTTAACGATCTCGAGAATCTTTCTGTTCGTTAAAACGTTTTCAAATCTTAGTTTTTCTTTTTAGGGTTTTATCAGCTCCTGACATTTCAGAGATACTTTTTTTCAAATCGCAGTTCAGAAAACTACAAGTTCCTCTTAATGTATTTACGATGTATCTCAGTACTCACTGGTTTCAACGGTTACTCTGGTTCCTCCTCCAAAGATGATCTTATATCCTCCAGTATTCACACAGCATGAAGCTCCATGACACAAACTGAACCAAACTCCACTCAGAAAAACATCAATTTAACTTCAGAGACTTCTGATTATTAATATATATTTTATATTAAATGTTACCGTATTTATTGTTTAACGATCCAGACGTCTTCCGCTGATTAAAACATTTCTACATTTTGTAATGGTTTGGGATTTTTAGGCTTTTCTTGTTTCCTGACATTTTATAGATATTTGTTTTGAAGTTGCAGTTCAGAAAACTACAAGTTCATCTTACATTCATTTTATTTTATAATCTCTATCAGTACGGCGACCTTGAGAGCCTTGAAAGGCGCCTATATAAAATTAATGAGTTATTATTATTATTTAGTACTCACTGGTTTCAACGGTTACTCTGATTCCTCTTCCAAAGATGAGTCTTTGGTTTCCAGTATTCACACAGCATGAAGCTCCATGACACAAACTGAACACAACTCCACTCACAGAAACATCATTTTGACAATAAAGACTTCTAATTATTAATATATATAAAATGCTAAGGTACTGTTATTTGATCAAATATGATAAAAACATATTTGCATTTAATTATTTTGAATCTTTTATTATTTTCAGTTTTTGTATAGATTCCAGTCTAGATAACTACACCTTGCTAAATATTTTTAAATACTGTTTTCATACGTTTGTAAAACATTTAAGTTTGAATTATTGTTATGAATAATATTTATAATCTTTATCAGAACTCACTGGTTTCAACGGTTAGTCTGGATCCTCTTCCAAAGATCAGTTTAGCTTGAGCTCCTCCAGTAGTCACACAGCATGAAGCTCCATGACACAAACTGAACCCAACTCCACTCACACAAACATCGACTTATTATAAGTTACATTAAAGACTTAATGAACGCGTGTTATTAGTTCCTGATGTTTAGTTCTGGTTTTCAAAGTGCAGATAACAAGTTTATTTTAATCCTGGTTTTATTTGTGTCCTCAAGTTAAAGAAAGTCTCTACATCCATTTAAAACAGATTATTAATATATATTGTAAATAAAATGTTACGGTTAATTTACATATTAGCATTAAATCTGTCTTTTAACAATTTCTGCTTCTAAAAACTCATTTAAATCTTTGTGATTTCCAAACTGCAGTCCAGAGGAACGTTAATAAAACATTTAGATTCTGCATTGTGTTTAAAGATCCTTTGTATAAATTATATATCTCAGTACTCACTGGTTTCAACGGTTAGTCTGGATCCTCTTCCAAAGATGAGTTTACCTCCACCTCCATCATTCACACAGCATGAAGCTCCATGACACAAACTCAACCAAACTCCACTCAGAAAAACATCAATTTAACTTCAGAGACTTCTGATTATTAATATATATTTTATATAAAATGTTACCGTATTTATTGTTTAACGATCCAGACGTCTTCCGCTGATTAAAACATTTCTACATTTTTTAATGGTTTGGGATTTTTAGGCTTTTCTTTGTTCCTGACATTTTATATATACTTGTTTTTAAGTTTCAGTAGAAAACTACAAGTTATTTTTAATTCATGTATAATCTATATCAGTACTCACTGGTTTCAACGGTTAGTCTGGTTCCTCTTCCAAAGATGATCTTATAATTTCCACCTCCAGAAGTCACACAGCATGAAGCTCTGTTACAAAAACTGAACCAAACTGGATTTAACATCAGAGACTTCTAATTATTAATAAATATTAAAGATCAAATGGTAAGGTAGTGATTTATTACATTTTACCGATCTAGAGAATCTTTCTGCTCATTCAACGGTTTCAAATCTTAGTTTTTCTTAAATGAATTTTAATTTCCTAGCTCCTGACAATTTAGAGATACTCGTTAACAAGTTGCATTACAGAAAACTACAAATTATTTTTAATTTATTTATGATTTATATCAGCACTCACTGGTTTCAACGGTTAGTCTGGATCCTCTTCCAAAGATCAGTTTAGCTTGGTTTCCAGTATTCACACAGCATGAAGCTCCATGACACAAACTGAACCAAACTCCACTCAGAAAAACATCGACTTATTATAAGTTACTTTAAAGATTTAATGAACGCGTGTTATTAGTTCCTGATGTTTAATTCTGGTTTTCAAAGTGCAGATAACAAGTTTATTTTAATCCTGGTTTCATATTTGTTCGAGTTGAACACTGAAGTTTTTGTCCTCAAGTTAAAGAAAGTCTCTACATCCATTTAAAACAGATAATTAATAAGAACTGTAATTACAATGTTAAATCGACATGTTTAAATATTAGCATTAAATCTGTCTTTTAACAATTTCTGCTTCTAAAAACTAATCTTTGTGATTTCCAAACTGCAGTCCAGAGGCACGTTATTTAAACATTTAGATTCTGGTTTGTGTTTAAAGACGCTTTGTATAAATAATATTTGTAATCTTTATATATCGTTACTCACTGGTTTCAACGGTTACTCTAGTTCCTCTTCCAAAGATGATCTGATCTGAACCTCCAGTAGTCACACAGCATGAAGCTCCATCACACAAACTGGATTAAGGTTGAGACTTCTGATTATTAAATATATTACATATCAAATAATAAAGTAGTGATTTATTTCATTTTAACGATCTAGAGAATCTTTCTGCTCGTTAAAACGTTTTCAAATCTTAGTTTTTCTTTTTAGGGTTTTATCAGCTCCTGACATTTCAGAGATACTGGTTAACAAATTGCAGTTCAGAAAACTACAGGTTCCTCTTAATGTATTCAAGATGTATCTCAGTACTCACTGGTTTCAACGGTTACTCTGGTTCCTCCTCCAAAGAACATCTTATCTGAACCTCCAGCATTCAGCACGAAGCTCCATGACACAAACTGAACCAAACGTTTCATAAATCGGCCGATATTATTAATCAAAAATATAAAAATCGCGACTAAATGAAATCAGGAACAAATTCTAAACTTAAAGTTAAAGTTACAATTAAGTGGTTTTAAAGTTGAGGATCAGAAAGTCAATAAAGGGATTTATATTGAGAGATAAAAGTAAAAAATCACAAATATGAAAGTTAAGGTGGGGTAATTCTTTTTAGTATATTTAAAATGTTTCCAGGTTACCTGAGTGGACCACCAGCTGAGTTCCCCCCCCGAATATCCCTTTGTCCGTTCCTCTCGTCACACAAACCCCCCGCACCGTCTCTCCAAAATAAACCGTATCTATTTGATCTTTTATTAGTTTGTTATCCAGAGGTTAAAACTCAAAGACGTTAAAGATAATTTAATTTACATTTTCTGTCATTTTTTTAACACAAATCTAAAAACTATTACCATGCTTTCTAAAAACGGTGCTCTATTTGTATTCATTAATTCATTGTTATTATTATTTAAAGTGTTTTAGTTTGAGCTTCCATTTATGTTTAAATGTTGTATTCCTTTGGCTATTTTTTTGTTTTGTAAATTCTACATTTTCAATTTTTTACGTGCATTTGCGACTTTGCAGATTTATGGATAGAATTTGTGCAAAAATGTTCACCGTTATATATTCTTTTAAAATAATTTAAGAGCACGTTGATCCTGTTCTCACTTTATATTTTACTTTTGTATTGACATGTTAAAGTGTAGAAACATGTTTTTCTATATTTTAGGTTTATTGCTGTTTTTTGTTGTCATTCAGAAAAAAGAAAGGTTTCAAATTGAATTCATTCTTTTTGGACTATTTTTTTAATGAAAAACTAAAATGTTCCCTCCCTTTGAAACACAAAACTGATCAAATAAGGATTTCTTTTTAAATAGTAGAATTATTTTAGTCCAATCTTTAAATAATATCATGATATGTCTCCAGGTTACCTGAGTCCACTACGAGCCGAGCTCCTCTCCCGAAAATCATTTTTCCCGTAGTTCCTCTCGCACCGTGACTGACGGCTGAACAAAAACCAGCCGCTTCAAAAACTCTTAATTCTACTTTAAAATATTAATATTCATTTGCTTGTCAGATTTTTCAAAAGTTTTGTTGCAGAATTAAATTCAGAATATTTTTTGACTAAAATGTAAAATAATTGACGCCATAAAATTAAATATCAAGGTTTTTTCTTTTTTTTGGAAAATGTTTTTAAACAGATTCATATTTTTCTGATGATTTTCGAGTTTTAATTATTTATTTTTTAAGACAGAAATACTCCGCTAACATCTAGATAATGCAAAGCAGCCCTGAGAGTCTGAAGAGAGGTAGAAACTGTCCAGAACGAGAAGCAAAACTACAGACATCACGTCTGTTAAATGCATACAGAGCCACAACTAAACAATGCTATAAAAGAGAAGTAAGAAATAATAATCTCAGCAGACTCAACAGTGAGTGGTTCCTCTGCCGAAGCCTCTGATCACACAGTCACAGTGAGTCCGGTTCCTCTGACCCGTCCCACACTGTGACGCTCACTGTGACAGTGAGTGGTTCCTCTGACCCGTCCCACACTGTGACACTCACAGTCACAGTGAGTGGTTCCTCTGACCCGTCTCACACTGTGACACTCACTGTGACAGTGAGTGGTTCCTCTGACCCGTCTCACACTGTGACGCTCACTGTGACGCTCACTGTGACAGTGAGTCCGGTTCCTCTGACCCGTCTCACACTGTGACGCTCACAGTCACAGTGAGTGGTTCCTCTGACCCGTCTCACACTGTGACGCTCACTGTGACAGTGAGTCCGGTTCCTCTGACCCGTCTCACACTGTGACGCTCACAGTCACAGTGAGTGGTTCCTCTGACCCGTCTCACACTGTGACGCTCACTGTGACAGTGAGTGGTTCCTCTGACCCGTCTCACACTGTGACGCTCACAGTCACAGTGAGTGGTTCCTCTGACCCGTCTCACACTGTGACGCTCACTGTGACAGTGAGTGGTTCCTCTGACCCGTCTCACACTGTGACGCTCACAGTCACAGTGAGTGGTTCCTCTGACCCGTCTCACACTGTGACGCTCACTGTGACAAAAACTGCTGCGTCATCGTTCTATAAATATAATATAAATATTTACTTAATCAGACGCTCGTTTTGTTTCAAATTATACACTCATCCCCTTTTTCTGTGTTTTTTACAAACAGGTATTTTAGTTTTTATTCTTAAAGATTCATTAGACCTCTGCAAAGAAAGTAGCTTTAGTCGTTTAGAAAATTTTAAAATATAAAAAGTCCAATATTTTATGTCCGATACACTGAGAAAAGGTTGACTTTAATTAAAAGTATTCTGTCAAGAGATAATAGTATTAGGTTAGTTGAACATAATATGTTTTTTTTCAATTTAATGAGAGGTTTCAAGAAACCTAATCCAATGATGTGTAATCTGTTGGCGTAATACACACGGTTTGTTCTCATGTTTTATTTGAGATGAACACTCACCCACATCCCGTCCACGCTTCAGGATACTCCTCAAGCCCAGGACCGTCCTAAAGAGCCATTCATTAACTCCTAAACACAACTACAAACCTCCTCCTGAAGACTGAAGTCTGTCTCTAGTTTCTCAGCAGATTACTTCGTGTTGGAGGGTTTGATAACTTCGTGTTGGAGGGTTTGATAACTTCCTGTTGGAGGGTTTGATAACTTCCTGTTGGAGGGTTTGATAACTTCCTGTTCGGAGGGTTTGATGGTGGGAAGGGGTCGGTTTGGACTTGGCCCAAAATACAAATTTGAGAACCTTTTTAGTTGTGGCTTCTCAGCGTGAAGACAGCACCATCTTGTGTCCGTCTCGTGAACTCTCTCAGCAACATGTTGTCTGCTCATGTTCAGGTTCATATTAGTATTTAGTGTCTCTACTGTGACATGTTTATGTGCTCAGCTGTCTGGATTTGTCAAGTATTACATTCCCTGAAAAAGCCAAAACAGGCAGGTCTGTCAGGTTGCTCTACCCTTTCAAAAGTGTTCAAGTTTAGAAAAAGTATTTAGTAGTAATTGTCAGAGGTGGGACCAAGTCATTGTTTTGCAAGTCCGAGTCAAGTCTCAAGTCTTTGCGCTCAAGTCCAAGTCAAGTCTCAAGTCAGGATGGGCAAGTTCAAGTCAAGTCCAAGTCCTAAACTTTGACAAACCGAGTCTTAAACAAGTCATTATGTGCTTTTCAACAAATGTAATGACATCGATCAACAGAATAATACTTAATAATTAAACTGCTCTTTATTAGTCACATTAATGATTTAATAATCCATTTTCTCTCTGCTGGTAAAGTAACGTGTTTTCTTCTATTTTAAGAGGGATCAGTAAGGTAAGGCTACCATGACGGTTTGATTCAGAAGGAGTTTAATGTATAAGATCCCTGATGTTGAGGTAACCAGAATGTTTATTTCCACTGTGTACAACATGTTATAAGGGACCCACAATCTATCTTTATGCAAGGGATAATGTGCAGCGAGGCGGTCTCTATGGGGAAAAGAACACCTGAATCTAGATCCCTCTGCAGGTGGTACTTTAACTATATTTTGATGCTAATACTTTTGTACTTTTACTCGTAACATTTTGAATGCAGGACTTTTTATTGTAACCGAGTATTCCTACACTCTGGTACTTTTACTCAAGTACAAGATCTGAACTTCTCCCACCTCTGACAATAAAAAAAGAAAAACCTTGCTCTGAAGGTTATTTTCATTTTACAAATCCTGCACTCAGCTCTGCTTTCTCCAATATCATTGAAATGCAGCCAGATGCTGCTTCTTTTTCGGTTTTCGCTCATTTCTTGACTTTTTCCGACGCGCTTGCATTTAATCCGGCTCCCCGTCTCCCCGTCGCTCTGTGTAGCTGGCCTGTACCACTACACCTGCTGTCTTTGGAGCGTCTGCCCCCCACCCTTCTTTCACATAATGGTATGATCCTAGTGTGTCCTCGCATATGATTGGCCGCATGGTGGCCCAGCTAAATAAAGACCCGCCCCTGCCTGCAAGGATTCTCAGCAAGAGTAGAAGCGGCTGAAGATTCTGCTCTCCCCGACTGGAGTCTGCTCTTCTAGCGGCATCTCGCGATTGGCGTGTTGGAGACCCCTGAATTAAATGATCAAGTCACCTCAAGTCAGAGGGCTCAAGTCCAAGTCAAGTCCCGAGTCATTGGTGTTCAAGTCCAAGTCGAGTCGCAAGTGTTTTGTGATTTTGTCAAGTCGAGTCCAAAGTCATCAAATTGGTGACTCGAGTCTGACTCGAGTCCAAGTCATGTGACTCGAGTCCACACCTCTGGTAATTGTAATGTTCTTATTTGTCAAATAAGAACATTACAATCATGAAGTAAAAGTATAAATTAGCATAATGTAAAGATACTCAAGTAAAGTACAATTAACTCGATGTTTTACTGAAGAACAGTATGAGTACATGTACTTAGTTACATTACTCCACTGCAACAATCTAACGCTAGTTCTTCACCATGAACGGTTCCCTCCAACACTCCAGTGAATTGTATGTTAGCAGGGCCGCCCCTGGCCAACTTGAGGCCCCACGCAAAGTTATATGATGAGGCCCTCTGTTTTGTGAGCGTCGACGGGGGGGGGGGAGCCTCGCAGCGGCGAAACCGTGCCGCGCCACAATAATTGCACCGCATAAGTGCATTGGTGTGCCGCATTACAGCTCAGTTGAGGCTCCCTCCTCAAGATGAGGCTCCCTCCGCAAGATGAGGCTCCCTCCGCAAGATGAGGCTCCCTCCGCGAGGTGAGGACCCCTCCTGCGTGATCTGCCTGTAGGGAGGGGCGGCCCTGTATGTTAGTCAGGACCAGTTTAACCAGTTAATCCACTTTCAGGATAGAGGAGGTTTGGAAAAGAAAAACTGCTCTTCATCTCAGAAGTCTCCCTCAGAGGTTGAATGTGTGTCACTTTGAGAGGAGAAGTTGTACTGTTCGAGGTGTCCACTTGATGGCGATGTTGTTAAAAAAAAGAGGATCTGAAGTGTGTGAATGTTCAGGGAGAAGCTGCAGAGGTTTTTGTACAGCGTTGTGGTGTTTCCTGTCACTGTGGGCCTCACAGCACAGTAGTACACAGCAGAGTCTGTCACTGCAGCAGAGGAGATGCTCAGATAGATTTGATTTGACTCCACTTTAATCTCCATTCCAAGTTTTCCTACACTGCCTGAAACAGATGAGATGAGGAACTCTGGTGGTTTTCCAGGATATTGTCGATACCAGAAGAAATAATCCCCAAAGCTAACGCCTTTATCAGCTTTGTAGGACAGAGTAACAGTGCTGCCTTCTGAACTGAACCCTTCTTTCTGTAATGCAGTGAGATCTTCACAGCTGACGCCTAAAATAAAAAAAACGTTTTATTTTATGTTACACAAGCCTGAAGAAATAAATCACATCAAACATGTTACTAAATAAATTCAATAAAAATCGAACATACCTGTTAAAATGATAAGAAACATCAGTGATGATGGCATGTTGAATGAAGGTGATGATGATGATGGTCTGTGTTAAACTCTGGTGAATATGGAAGTTCCTCTCTCTTCTATAGTTCAGGAACATCTTAGCTCCTCCCTGAATCTCTCTGTCTCCTCTTAGATCTGTATTTCATTTCTCTCAGTTACACTTCCTCCTGGGTAACAGATCCAAAGGCAGTCTGTAAATAAAAAGTCAGAGGACCTAGGATTGAACCCTGTGGTACACACTCGCTAACATGGGACAACATGGCAGAGAGCAGCACTCTCTGGAGGATGTGTTTGAGTTTGTGCCGAGTACAGGGTGGAAGTTCTTCCTCTGGTTATAGATAGACCGAATATATTAATGACCCTGGTACTCTAAACTCCTTCAGTTCTTCCCACAACACTCAGAGAGTATGATCATAACACTTCTGCCAGTCCGCAACACACATGCAGATCCTGTGAGATAAATGTGATTTATTAAAAAAGAATACTTATCTTTTATTATAGAAAAAACCCTTTGGATAAGAGATTCAGATAAACATATACATATGTATTGCAGAGATAGAGAATGAACCAGCAGTGAAGAGAAAGGAAGCCTCTGCTGGTGGTTGAGTTGTTTGAACGTTAGTTGTCGTATCTCCTAAAGCAGGGGTGCCCAATACGTCGATCGCAAACGTAGTGTGGGTAGATCGCATGGCATTGAAAAAATAAATAATAAAAAAAATAAATAAATAACCTTTTTTTAAAAAAAAATAAAATTGAAAGTTAGCCTATCATCCATCCTTACTATGGCATTTGCCACTTGATTGACGTACAGGTAAGCCAGTCTGAGTTGTGTTGTGCCATACGGGTTCATGCAGTTATTAGGGGGCCTCACCTCCTCATCTGAAGCGCAAATGCGGCGCACAATTATGCGCTTACGCGCCGCAGTTTATCCGTCGTTTAGTCCACTAGCACCCCCTGCTTCAGGTTGCAGCACGTTGTCTCTTTGGGCTCTGCATTCTGTAAAACAGCAACAAACAGTATCAGGGACATGTTAGAGAATCATCTCAATGTTAAACAGATATCAAAGAGTTCATACCAAGACTCATAGCAGCCAGCAACACTGACATAATCAGATGCATCATATCTGCAAGCTGGGAAACTCTGAGCTACAGCGAGTATAGAGAGGACTGATAAACTCTGCTGAAGTCTGACAGAGAGAGGCTCCCTCTGGTGGATGTTGATCAGTATTGTGTTGTCTTTGCTCCAAAGGTTTTTGTACAGAGTTGTGGTGTTTCCTGTCACTGTGGGCTTCAGAGCACAGTAGTACACAGCAGAGTCTGTCACTGCAGCAGAGGAGATCTGCAGAGGAACTGAGGGCTTGTTGAGTGTAGCATCAAATCTGTCTTTCTGGAACTCTGCAGCATTCTCTCCAGTTCCTGACCAACGCATCAACATGTACTTTGGGTAACCATTGACTTCTTGTTTGTACCAGAACAGATATGCTGTATTAGATGTCTGAAATGTGCAGTCAAGTGTAACTGTGTCTCCTTCAGTAGCTCTGACATCTCCTGCTGTCTGCTTCACTGTGTCTTCTCCTTTACACTCTGGGGAAGAAGAGACCATGCAGAGGAAGAGATGAATCAATAAAGATGATGGATTAAAGGAGAACAATCAGTAGCTTTAAACAGTTACCTAGAAACATGTTGTAGTTTCTATCTTACCAAAGGAGAGAGCAGCAAGAATAATCCACAGCCAATGTTCCATCTCTACAACAAGGTTTAAATCAGCAGCAGGAAGTAGCTGACGTTCAGCATTCAGTGTGAGGATGGTTCTCTTCACAGCAGCACTTATTATTGACTGGATGGTTGAACACAGTGCAGAAGACGTGCGCCGCCTACTTGATAATGTGGCCCTCTAGTGGAAGTGAACAGCTCAGTACAACAGTGTGGAGAAAAGGCTTCCAGCAGCTTGTCAGTGTGTCAGCTGGTGTTTTTGTACAGAGTGTTGGTGTTTCCTGTCACTGTGGGCCTCACAGCACAGTAGTACACAGCAGAGTCTGTCACTGCAGCAGAGGAGATCTGCAGATCCACTCGTTTCTTTCCTTCAGACAGGTCAGTGAAGAACCTGGTGTCCGATTCAAGTGATTCTGCTTTTTTTGTGAAATTAGCCCCTGAGATAGACAGGAGGAACTCTGGTGGTTCTCCTGGATATTGTCGATACCAGAAGAAATCATCACTACCCGTTATAGTTTTGGAGTATCTGTAGGACAGAGTAACAGTGCTGCCTTCTGGACTGAACCCTTCTTTCTGTAATGCAGTGAGATCTTCACAGCTGACCCCTGAAGAGAGGAGTAATTCAAAAGACTCAGTTAATAGATCACATTTGATCAACATTAGAAGTTAACGTTTTCATGCAGAATGTTACGTACCTCTTAGAATGGAAACTAACAGTAGGGAATGTAAATAATATTCTAATGACAGCATGTTGAATGAAGGTGATGATGATGGTCTGTGTTGAACTCTGGTGAATATGGAAGTTCCTCTCTCTTCTATAGTTCAGGAACATCTTAGCTCCTCCCTGAATCTCTCTGTCTCCTCTTAGATCTGTATTTCACTTCTCAGTTACACTTCCTCCTGGGTAACAGATCCAAAGGCAGTCTGTAAATAAAAAGTCAGAGGACCTAGGATTGAACCCTGTGGTACACCACAATTAATCACAGACTGACAGAGAATTGTATTTTATAAAGATAAGAACAAATGCAATTAAAGCTTGAGTCTGTGATGTGTACCAGTTTATTGAGAGAGGTGATTTAGAGTGTTTGATCAGTCAGTAAAAAAACGTAGCAATAACAATGACGCAGTGTTAATTTTGGCAGCTGTTTTTGATTTAGTCTTAGTCTTTAGACGAAAATGGTTATTAGTTTTAGTCACATTTTAGTCATTTCTATCCTTCATAGTTTTAGTCTAGTTTTAGTCGACGAAAACTCAAAACCTTTTAGTCTAGTTTTAGTCGATGAAAAATTACATTTTAGTCAACTTTTAGTCAAAATGTTTTCTCTCTTTAAACCAATTCAGTTAGGCAAATACAGGTTTCTGAAATAGGAATCAATGGGACAGTACACATGTTGAGGTACTTCTACTTTACTGGAGTATTTCAATGTTCTGCTACTGTGTACTTCTACTCCTCTACAGTTCAGAGGTACATGGTGTACTTCTACTCCACTACATGTATTTAATCCCTTTAGTTACTTCACAGATGTGGATGAATGATGTGAAATCTAATCAAGTGTTAAATCAGACTTTAGTTCCACCTGGAGTAAATCCACAAGCTACCCTGCAGTATACAAAGTCATTCAAACTAGCTGCACCTTTACCAGCTTTGAGAACACTTTCATGATCAATCATTATAAAACATATCATATATTATTCTGAAATGGACCAATCTGCACAATGACTACTTTCACTGTCGCTACTTTCACTATATTTTGATGAGAATACTTTTATTTGAGGAACTCTTCCTACACTATGGTATGGTATCTGAGTAGGCCTACTTCTCCCACCTCTGCGCACCTGATGTGATAACGTTACTCGTAATTGGGGCAACAGAGCTACGAGTTAAGGAAGTCGAAAATTGTGCATTTCTCCGAGTGAATATGACGCCTTTTTGCCGGCTGTTTGGACAGACTACTCTACTCGTGTCAACGCGCTAACACGAAAACACTAATGGCAAACGAGCTTTGTCCACATCGAGCCTTGTAGAGGGACCCTGTCTCCTAAAAATTACGTTCCCACAGAACTAAACTGCATTCTCAATTACGTTTAGCTAAAAACGTATTTTCTCCCACTTTACGTTTGTTATGAACGTATCTCAAATACGTTTATTTTCTACATATCTTTGCCATTTTTTTTTGCCAAAAAGCTGCTGTGTCGTTTATTGCACCTCAAACATTAAAACAAATCCAGAGTTACGTGTTTCTGTACTTCCTCTAAGAAGAAAGGACAGTAAAGAAGAGCTCTGTGGCTTCAGGCTGGATCGCCGTTCAAATGACAGCGTTGGTTTCCCAAAAGTGGGCGGGGCTGTAAAGTGACGTAGATTTACTCTAATCTATTATTCAAAACCATTCTATTTATTCTGACGTAAATTGCATGCCAGTGTTTTATCTTTTTATTTAGCGATTTGTTTTTGCATGTTTAACTGGGAATGTTTTCATGTTGAACCGGAAGTACGTCACTTCACTTTGTCTTCTTCGTCCCTTTTACGTTCCAGACAATGCATGGCTCAGCGTAACAGACTGAACAGCGACCCCAGGTGTGTCTACATTGGAATTACATCTTCATTACTGAAGGACAAATACTTTACCTAGTGTTTGTTAACTGGGTTTTTAATGCAGTTGGCTTTTCTTAATGGTTACAATATTGCTATGAGTTATATCTGAAGCAAATGATGTTTCTGAAGATGTGTAGTCAATTCCACCCTTCAATGTAGCATAATGTGAACTCTCATTACAGGAACAATACCATTAAATGACGGATATACCTTTCTGTCTGTGATGTTTTACAAATCAGATATTAATGTGTAGAAGTAAAACATGAGAAATAGTTAGCAATATCCTGTAAAATTATGTAAAAACATGAATAAAACTACACATCTTCAGATGTTATACATTACATACATATATGTGTGTCCTACACTAATAATACAAAGTTATTATTAGTATGCTGTGTGTGCCTTGTGTGCACCGCCTAGTGGTTAAAGCACGTTATTGAATTATTTTGTTGAATAATGTTATTTTTGTGAATAATGTTATTTGATGAAAAAATATTAAGAGTACATACTTTCATAGGGGAAAGTAGAAGGTCAATGATAGAAATATAGAATATAAAAAATCAAGAAGATACTGTAAGTGATCTCTACAATAAAACAGTTTAGTGCCGGATGTACAAAGATATTAATATGAGGACCTTAGAAACCTTAGAAAATCTTGAAATCTTGATAGGGATGTGCAAAATAGCCATTATATACAGTTTTAATTAACTATTAGTAGAATAACGAGTAATGAATATACTTTATAGAGATCTGCAGATAAATGTTTAGTCTTCTCAAGCACCAACTATCAAATATCTCTCCTGATTGTTGGCACTTGACAATCACCTTTCCCTGAATTTTACTCAGGTGTAACTAAAGTCTGATTTAAGGGTTGTTTATATTTCACATCATTAATCAGAATCTGCAAAGTAACTAAAATAAATGTAGTGGAGTAAAAATACCAGGTTAACCTCTGAATTGTAGTGGAGTAGAATTACAAAGTAACAATGAGCTGTCATGTGGGTATATATTAATGCTGCCCATTATGGACACAAGCGATTTTCACCCATTTATTAATTACATGTTTTACATTTGTACACACCAATTTGTTTCCTATCGCCTAAACCTCCAGGGCTGTACACAGTTTAATGTCAACAGTCTGTCAACTTCTAATTTTGGGAAAAACGAAAACGTCTTTTAAAACTACAATTCCCAATAGAGACGGGCCATAGTTGCGAAACACAATAGCCAGCATGTGTAGTTCTGGGGGGGCGTTCGAGTCCAGTTTTGGATAATCTGCCGTGGTTTCGTTCCATTTCAAAGAGCTGTTTGACGCTCGGCGTAACCTTGGCGCACGCCACTCCAACATCCAATCACAGAGTTTGAAGATTAATCACGGGGTTTGTCAACTGGACTGTAGTCCCAAACGATAGCTGGGGATTATGGGTAGTGTAGTGTCTTCGGCCATCCTAAACTCTGAATCTTTTTCGGATATCATATCGCATTAACACCATATCCCAACGTGCATTGCGGCTAAAACATCCAATCAGCGAGCTGAGGATCTTTCCTACGTCTGTTTCCGGTATTGTTCCTGTAATGAGAGATCACATTTATGCTACATTGAAGGGTGGAATTGACTACACATCTTCAGAAACATATTTGCTTCAGATATAACTCATAGCAAATAAAGTATAAAATATAAGTAATAAAAAGATAAAACACTGGCATGTAATTTACGTTGATTTGTTTTAATGTTTGAAGTGCAATAAACGACACAGCAGCTTTTTGGCATGTTAAAACAATTATTTTCTGCCTCGCTCATGAGAGTAACAGCTGGCGAAATTACAGCCTCGCCTACTGATTTTAATTTAACCATATATCGAGCCCGATTCTCGATTTCAAATGTGTGCTCTAAAATGATATTTATAAATGATTATTATCATTATTATAAGCAAGACAATAAATGGCAAAGATATGTAGAAAATAAACGTATTTAAGATACGTTCATAACAAACGTAACGTGGGAGAAAATACGTTTCTAGCTAAACGTAATTGAGAATGCAGTTTAGTTCTGTGGGAACGTATTTTTTAGGAGACAGGGTTGTGTAGAGTGTCTCTATACTTTTGAACGCTCCGTCCCCGGCAGATCTCTGTGTGCCGCTGCAGCGTGACTGTTAGGCCCCGCCCCCCGCACACAGAGATAGAGTGAGGCCCCGCCCCCCGCACACAGAGAGACACAGGGAGATCGCTCTTCTGAGTGAAGAGAGCGGAAATAATGATATTGCAAGTTAGAAACGTAAGATGCATTTTTGACAGACAAGATGGACAATTGGGGAAAATACCCTGCATTTTGAATGTCCGATAGTCCACCATTAACACCTTAGTCCCGTCTCGTCTCGTCAACGAAAACTAAATATACATTTCGTCATCGTTTTCGTTATCAAGAATCTATTTTTAGCTCGTCATCATCTCGTCTTAGTCGTGTATAAAAGGTCGTTGACGAACATTTTTCGTCATAGTTTTCGTTGATGAAATTAACACTTCAATGTCGGGCGTTAACGTGAAGTCAGATTAGTGAGAGGTGTTTCATCTAGAGAGAAATCTGTTTAAAATGATCTTAATCTAATAAAAATGTTGCTTCATCACTCAACATTTAAAAGGTCTTGAACACCACAACACAAGCTGCTGTTCCAATAGAACCTATGATGAGATTGTGCTCAGAGATAAAGTGAATCCAAAGACAAAGTGAGAGGACCTAGGATTGAACCCTGTGGTACACCACATGAAATCACAGACTGACAGAAAAACAGAGACACTTATTTTAAATTCATGGAGAATACATTATATCTATAATCTGTGATAATAGGTCAGATTGCCCGATTGAGTTAAACATTTGAACCTGTTGACGTGAATCAAAGGCAGTACGGTAGTTTGTATGGTAGTGAACAATCGTACATAGAATTCAAAATATCAAGCAGGTAGATGACATTACTGTATTATCACAAACTATTGATGTTTAACAGAGTGAGGCTCCCTCTGGTGGATGCTGTGCAGTATTGTGTTTTCTTTCCTCCAAAGGTTTTTGTACAGAGTTTAGGTGTTTCCTGTCACTGTGGGCTCCACAGCACAGTAGTACACAGCAGAGTCTGTCACTGCAGCAGAGGAGATGCTCAGATAAATCTGGATTTTATCCTCATCCGATTTAACGGACAGTCGAGAGTTTGATGCAGGTTTGGTTCCCCAGTGAAGGATGAGGAACTCTGGTGGTTTTCCTGGATATTGTCGATACCAGTAGAAATAATCATTAGCTGCTATAGTTTTGGAGTATCTGTAGGACAGAGTAACAGTGCTGCCTTCTGGACTGAACTCTTCTTTCTTTGATGGAGTGACATCTTCACAGCTGACTGGAGAGAGGATTAATTCACAGTAATCATTTAATAAATCACATTAAATTCATCTGTAATTCAACTTTTTCACGCAGAATGTTACATACCTCTTAGAACGGACACTAAAAATAAAAAAATGAAACAATTATCTAATGACAGCATGTTGAATGAAGGTGATGATGATGGTCTGTGTTGAACTCTGGTGAATATTGAAGTTCCTCTCTCTTCTATAGTTCAGGAACATCTTAGCTCCTCCCTGAATCTCTCTGTCTCCTCTTAGATCTGTATTTCACTTCTCTCAGTTACACTTCCTCCTGGGTAACAGATCCAAAGGCAGTCTGTAAATTAAAAGTCAGAGGACCTAGCATTGAACCCTGTGGTACACACTCACTAACATGGGACAACATGGCAGAGAGCAGCACTCGCTGGAGGATGTGTTTGAGTTTGTGCCGAGTACAGGGTGGAACTTCTTCCTCTGGTTATAGATAGACCGAATATATTAATGACCCTGGTACCCTAAACTCAGGGTTCGAGTTATGTGGGAGCCAACGGGAGCTGATCTCATAAGGAGGGTCTGAGCTCCTATGAAAGCAGGGAAATCATACATCTGTGGGGGTTGCTAATACATTACCAACAACCATTATTTTAATCACAAATAATGCATTTTTCAATGTAATGAGCATTATTTACGTTAACGAGGTAAATAGGCTAAAAGAAAAACATGTTTTCCAAAAGAACTACGCATCGTATTCTCTCTTGAATGACAATATGCCTGCACTTCACCTCCAAGGTAAATATCACCTGTTATTAACGTTATTACCCGGCTGTTATTGATATATTTATCTCCGCCCCTAAAGTTAGTTTTAAAGACCCCCATAAAGCTCAGATTATAACTCGAACCCTGCCTAAACTCCTTCAGTTCTTGCCACAACACTCAGGGAGCACGATCATAAACCTTCTGCAAGTCCACAACACATTCAGATCCAGTCAGATAAATGTGATTTATTTAAAAATAATACTTATCTTTTAATATTGAAAACCCTTTGGATAAGAGTGTCAGACAAACATAAATATGTATTGCAGAGATAGAGAATGAACCAGTGAAGAGAAAGGAAGCCTCTGCTGGTGGCTGAGTTGTTTGAACGTTAGTTGTCTTATCTCCTAAAGTCTAACAGAGAGAGGCTCCCTCTGGTGGATGTTGTGCAGTATTGTGTTGTCTTTGCTCCAAAGGTCTTTGTACAGAGTGTTGGTGTTTCCTGTCACTGTGGGCTGCAGAGCACAGTAGTACACAGCAGAGTCAGACAGCTGAAGCTTCTGGATCTTCAGAGGAACGGATCTTAAGCTTGAATCCAGTGTGGATGAGAATCTGTCCTCGTCCTCTGTTTTCCCCGTGCCGATCTTAAAGCGGCTCAGGATGAATGTGGGGCTGTTGTCTCCGTGCTGTTTGTACCAGAAGAGATATTCATTTGTTGAAGTGGTGTTATAGTGACAGCCAAGTGTTACTGCCTCTCCTTTAGTAGCAGTCTTTTCTGCTTCAGGTTGCAGCACGTTGTCTCTTTGGGCTCTGCATTCTGTAAAACAGCAACAAACAGTATCAGGGACATGTTAGAGAATCATCTCAATGTTGGACTGATATCAGAGAGTTCATACCAAGACTCATAGCAGCCAGCAACACTGAGATAATCAGATGCATCATATCTGCAAGTTGAGAAACTCTGAGCTACAGCAAGTATAAAAAGGACTGATAAACTCTGCTGAAGTCTGACAGACAGAGGCTCCCTCTGGTGGATGTTGTGCAGTATTGTGTTGTCTTTGCTCCAAAGGTTTTTGTACAGAGTTGTGGTGTTTCCTGTCACTGTGGGCTTCAGAGCACAGTAGTACACAGCAGAGTCTGTCATTGCAGCAGAGGAGATCTGCAGAGGAACTGATGTCTCGTTGAGTGTAGCATCAAATCTGTCTTTCTTGAACTCTGCAGCATTACCTTCTGTTCCATAAGTATCACGTCGCAGAATATACAAAGGCAGGTCGTTTGCTTCTTGTTTGTACCAGAAAAAATATGCACTCAAGCCAACACTGATCTTAAATGTGCAGTCAAGTGTAACTGTGTTTCCTTCAGTAGCTCTGACATCTCCTGTTGTCTGCTTCACTGTGTCTTCTCCTTTACACTCTGGGGAAGAAGAGACCATGCAGAGGAAGAGATGAATCAATAAAGATGATGGATTAAAGGAGAACAATCAGTAGCTTTAAACAGTTACCTAGAAACATGTTGTAGTTTCTATCTTACCAAAGAAGAGAGCAGCAAGAATAATCCACAGCCAATGTTCCATCTCTACAACAAGGTTTAAATCAGCAGCAGGAAGTAGCTGATGTTCAGCATTCAGTGTGAGGATGGTTCTCTTCACAGCAGCACTTATTATTGACTGGATGGTTGAACACAGTGCAGAAGACGTGCGCCGCCTACTTGATAATGTGGCCCTCTAGTGGAGGTGAACAGCTCAGTACAACAGTGTGGAGAAAAGGCTTCCAGCAGCTTGTCAGTGTGTCAGCTGGTGTTTTTGTACAGAGTGTTGGTGTTTCCTGTCACTGTGGGCTCCACAGCACAGTAGAACACAGCAGAGTCTGTCACTGCAGCAGAGGAGATCTGCAGATCCACTCGTTTCTTTTCTTCAGACAGGTCAGTGAAGAACCTGGTGTCCGATTCAAGTGATTCTGCTTTTTTTGTGAAATTAAACCCTGAGATAGACAGAGGAACTCTGGTGGTTCTCCTGGATATTGTCGATACCAGAAGAAATACATCACCGCTGCCTGTTTGGAGTATCTGTAGGACAGAGTAACAGTGCTGCCTTCTGGACTGAACTCTTCTTTCTTTAATGCAGTGAGATTTCCACAGATGACCCCTGAAGAGAGGAGTAATTCAAAAGACTCAGTTAATAGATCACATTTGATCAACATTAGAAGTTAACGTTTTCATGCAGAATGTCACGTACCTCTTAGAATGGAAACTAACAGTAGGGAATGTAAAAAATATTCTAATGACAGCATGTTGAATGAAGGTGATGATGATGGTCTGTGTTGAACTCTGGTGAATATGGAAGTTCCTCTCTCTTCTATAGTTCAGGAACATCTTAGCTCCTCCCTAAATCTCTCTGTCTCCACGTGAAGTCAGATTAGTGAGAGGTGTTTCATCTAGAGAGAAATCTGTTTAAAATTATTTTAATCTAATAAGAATTGTACTTCATAGCCAACATTTAAAAGGTCTTGATCACCACAACACAAGCTGCTTTTCAAATGGAACCTATGATCAGATTGTGCTCAGAGATAAAGTGAATCCAATGACAAAGTGAGAGGACCTAGGATTGATCCCTGTGGTACACCACGTGAAATCACAGACTGACAGAAAAACAGACACTTATTTTAAATTCATGGAGAATACATTATATCTATAATCTGTGATAATAGGTCAGATTGCCCGATTGAGTTAAACATTTGAACCTGTTGACGTGAATCAAAGGCAGTACGGTAGTTTGTATGGTAGTGAACAATTGTACATAGAATTCAAAATATCAAGCAGGTAAATGACATTACTGTATAATCACAAACTATTGATGTTTAACAGAGAGAGGCTCCCTCTGGTGGATGCTGTGCAGTATTGTGTTTTCTTTCCTCCAAAGGTTTTTGTACAGAGTTTAGGTGTTTCCTGTCACTGTGGGCCTCACAGCACAGTAGTACACAGCAGAGTCTGTCAGTGCAGCAGAGGAGATGCTCAGATAGATCTGGATTTTATCCTCATCCGATTTAACGGACAGTCGAGAGTTTGATGCAGGTTTGGTTCCCCAGTGAAGGATGAGGAACTCTGGTCGTTTTCCTGGATATTGTCGATACCAGTAGAAATAATCATTAGCTGTTATAGTTTTGGAGTATCTGTAGGACAGAGTAACAGTGCTGCCTTCTGGACTGAACTCTTCTTGCTTTGATGGAGTGAGATCTTCACAGCTGACTGGAGAGAGGATTAATTCAAAGTAATCATTTAATAAATCACATTAAATTCATCTGTAATTCAACTTTTTCACGCAGAATGTTACATACCTCTTAGAACGGACACTAAAAATAAAAAAATGAAACAATTATCTAATGACAGCATGTTGAATGAAGGTGCTGATGATGGTCTGTGTTGAACTCTGGTGAATATTGAAGTTCCTCTCTCTTCTATAGTTCAGGAACATCTTAGCTCCTCCCTGAATCTCTCTGTCTCCTCTTAGATCTGTATTTCACTTCTCTCAGTTACACTTCCTCCTGGGTAACAGATCCAAAGGGAGTCTGTAAATTAAAAGTCAGAGGACCTAGGATTGAACCCTGTGGTACACCACATGAAATCACAGACTGACAAAAAACAGAAACACGTATTTTAATTGCATGGAGACTACTTACTTTTATTTCAACCTGTGATGAAAGGCCAGATTCAATGGTTGAGTTAAACATTTGAACCTGTGGATGTGAATCAAAGGCAGTATATGTTGTTGTATAATAGTGAAATGTACCTACAGTATAATTCAAATGATCAAGCAGATAAACTACATTACTGTATGATCACAAACTATTGATGTTTGTCAGAGAGAGACTCCCTCTGGTGGATGGTGTGCAGTATTGTGTTGTCTTTGCTCCAAAGGTTTTTGTACAGAGTTGTGGTGTTTCCTGTCACTGTGGGCCTCAGAGCACAGTAGTACACAGCAGAGTCTGTCTCTTTAGCTGAGATGATCTCCAGATCAACTCGTTTCTCTGTTTTGTCAATGTGAGCAGAGAAATCAGATTCAGTGGGATGGATCACTCCTGCCTCTGTGATGTAGAGCAGGAACTCTGGTCTGGATCTCTGGTATTGTCGGTACCACTGGATATTGTAGATAGTCCCCCCATATTTACATGTCAGGCTGATGTTTCTGCCCTCTGCAACATGTTCTTCACTTCTTTCTGGCTTTATGCTGTTCATGGAGCCCAGGGCTGCAAAATGAGAATTATTCATGTCAGTTAGTCTGCAGGAGATTTTAACATTAAGAGACTCAACGGAGGCTCTTCAATTTCCTTTCATCTTTGATCAGTTTGAGATAAAACATGACCAAATGTCTCCATAGATCACAACGGTTAATGCCTTACACAATCAAACCTCCAGTTATGAAATCTCTGGCTAATACAGCGGGTTAAATGAGACTTTATCTCTGTTCCAACACTCACCTATGAAGAGAGAGAAGAGTAAACAGAGGTAAAGCAACATGTCTTTGGAGATGGTAAAGTCGAACAGTCAGCAGATGAGTTCTTCTCCTGCAGAAGTGAAGCAGGAAACAGCCTCTCTGCTGCTCAGCCCTTCTCCTCAACATTAGATGATTGTGCTTTTAGTTCCTCAAACATCTCACAAATCATCTCATTGGTTGATATAAACGTCAGTGGGCGGGGCCAGAGAATCATGTTTTACTCGTTTTAAACCATCAAAATACATTTCTCATATTTAAAACATTTAGTTCTCTTTGTGTTTCTCACTGACACATACATTGAAATGTACAAAAACTTAGCAATGACGTTGGCGTTAACGTGAAGTCAGATTAGTGAGAGGTGTTTCATCTAGAGAGAAATCTGCTTAAAAATATCTTGATCTAATCAGAATATTGATTCACATTTGTCATTTAAAAGGTCTTGATCACCACAACACAAGCTGCTTTTCAAATGGAACCTATGATCAGATTGGGCTTAGAGATAAACTGAATCCAATGACAAAGTGAGAGGACCTAGGATTGAACCCTGTGGTACACCACATGAAATCACAGACTGACAGAAAAATAGAGACACATATTGTAAGTTCATTAAGACTACTTAATTTGATTTTAACCTGTGAGAAAAGGGACAGATTCAATGATTGATTTTAAAATTTGAACCTGTGGAGAAGAATTAAAGGCAGTCCCACTCACACTGTGCGCGTCCGTTGCTGTCTCCCAGGCAAGGATCGCCGCGTGGGTGACGCAGATTCAGCGCCACCTCTGGCTGCAACAGGCGTCTGTTACGGAGACGGCCAGGAAGGTGCTACTGGACGCTCCAATCAGCCCGGACGGGCTGTTCGGACCCCAGTTCCACGCCATGGTGGAGTCCATGAAGGCGGCTGCAGAACAGGCGGACGACATCCGCCAGGACGGTAGCTGGCTCCAGCCTGCGGGGCGGCCACAGCGGCACCAACGCCCGCAGCAGCCGCAGCAGCCGCAGCAGCCGCAGCGTCCAACCCGGCCACAGCGGCAGGCGGAGAGACGCACACAGCAACCGCAGCTGCGGCGTCAGGAAGAAGCTCGCCCGTCGGCGGCGGCAGGGGCTCCGCCCCGCGTCTCCGCTCCCCCGCCACCCCAGAGACAGAGGGGTCTTCCGGCAGTGAGTCAACGGGGAGTGAGGCACTCCTGCTCCTGGTCTGCTCCGCGAGAGCCTCCGAGGAAGCAAAGCCGCTTCTGACGTGTTGGGGGGGGTTGTGAGATAAATGAAATGGGTTCATTTTCCAACTTGTTGTCTGAGGCATCAGTATCAAGTGTTTCTCACATATCCCCCACTCTACCAGCTGCCTATAACCTATCGGTTAGTAGCCAGCAGGGCTCGTTGACAAACCTGCAGTTGTTAATCTTTCGGTTAATAAACTGCAGAGTTCGCTAACTAAGCCAGCTGCCACCAATCTGTTGATTAGTAGGCAGCAGGGCTCGCTGCAGAAGTCTGCTGGTTTTAACCTATCGGTTAATAAACCGCAGAGCTCGCGGCATTCCTCTGTCCGAGATACGCCTCCTACACACGGTCATAATAAGCCCATGAGAGCAGTTATGACGCCTCATGGGGACGTCACTGCACACACCTCCACTCATCCCCTGAGTGTGTACACACCTCATGATGAGAGCCGGAGTGAAACGCAGCGTGTGGAGGCTCCCTCACAGCCCTTTCGCTCTAGGCCCACCTTGGGTTGCCTCACGGGCAGCGGCGGCGAGGGCTCTGACGTGGCTCGTCGCCATGACGACCACAACACATCTCGAGCATGTGCGCCCGCTCTCAGAGTGTTTCTCAGAGTGGCAGCGCGTGTGTCTGATGGACAGACGGATGAGCAGGCTTATCAGCAGAGGGTGCACCCTGCAGTTCGCCTCTCCCCCCCACAGTTCAAGGGGATACAGAAAACACTCCTGTCATCCCAGGAACAGTGTCTTGCGCTCCAGTCAGTGCTGCGGGAACTCCTGTTGAAAGAGACTATTTCCAGGGTTCCTCAAGGGTAAGAAAATCAGGGGTATTACTCCCGCTATTTTCTTATCCCGAAAAAGACAGGGGGAGTGTGACCCATCCTCGATCGGTCAGTTTTCAACAAGGCAATAATGTGGCCCCTGAACGTGAACATTTAGAGGGGCTGGGCCTCTCTCAAGATGTTGTACGTACCATTTAGGGAGCCAGGGCAGCGTCTACCAGAGCGTCCTATACACAGCCAAGTGGACAGCTTTCCAGCGTTGGTGTGTGGCGAAAAGCCTGGACCCCATTACGTGCCCCCTGCCTCACGTGCTGTCATTCCTCCAGCTGTTGCTGGACAGGAATTTGGCCTTCAACACAATCAAGGTATATGCCGCTGCCATATCATCTTGTCACGTAGGTTTCGGGGTCGGGACGGTGTTTAGTCACCCCCTGACGAAACGTTTTCTGCGAGGAGTACGGAGACTCAGACCTGTGTCACGCGCACTGGCGCCTCAGTGGGATTTGGCTTTAGTGTTACGCGCACTAAGCAAAGCCCCATTTGAACCGTTAGCTCAGGTTCCCCTTAAACTGTTATCAGCCAAAGTAGTACTACTTTTGGCTCTAACATCAGCGAAAAGGGTGAGTGATTTGTCTGCTCTCTCTGTGGCTCCGTCATGCCTCCGGATCCAAGGAGATGGCAGTTCAGCTGTTTTACGCCCTAACCCGGCTTTTATGCCAAAGGTCATCACAAGCTCTTTTAAGTCAAGAGTGATCACCCTGGATGGCTTCTTTCCCCCTCCTCACAAGTCGGAGGAAGAAGCCACGTCTCATCTCCTCTGTCCGGTGCGCACGCTGGCCTGCTATGTGGCGCGCACGGCTGCCTTGCGCCGTTCTCAGCGCCTGTTTGTGCATTACAGAGAGCGCTCGATCGGGCAGCCTCTGTCTGCACAACGGCTGTCACACTGGCTGTGTGAGGCTGTGTCACAGGCATATGTCTCCTCTGGGGCGGATCCCCCGGAGAACATCAGTGCGCACTCCACCAGAGGAATTTCCTCCTCCACGGCTTTGCACGGAGGAATGTCAGTGGAAGACATTTGCACTGCTGCATCTTGGTCTTCCCCCTGTTCATTTATTCAATTTATTTGAGGGATGTCTCCCATTCCTCTCTGACACACCCTGTGCTGAGTGTCCTGTCAGAGTGAGTGACGTCAGGGATCCAGCTGTGCGCCTCTCTCCTGCCTCTCGGCACACGAAGAGCGGCCCTTTTCCCCTCTTATGAGAGGGATGTTTCCTTGTTTCCTCTGACACATTTTGTACGGAGTGTCTTGTCAGAGTGAGTGATGTCAGGGATCCAGCTGTGCGCTCTCCTGTCTACACGCAGAGAGCTGCCCGTGTTCCCCCTCTTTTTGTCGCTGGGCAAAGTGTGACCTTCGTCTCTACTTATCACAGCGGCGGGTATGTATTGTTCCCAGCCTGCGTCCCCTCATGGTAAATATTCATGTTATGCTATATTCCAGGGACTGTGATGCGCCATTCGCATGGCGCAATAGGCATGGGTTATTATCTGAGCAGGTGTGTCTGTGCTTCCAGTACCGGGGGGACCCAGTGGGGCGCAGACTACATCTTGCTTCGCCATTAACCCAATAGCGATAGCCTTAGAGGGCGAAGCCATATACGAAATAGAACTGAAGTTACCTACTGTCACTCCAGCTTCTATGAGTATTGGCGTAGCCCTCTAAGTTCTGGGCCCCACTGGCTCCACGAATAGCTGAAGAAAAGGTTTTTTGTGTGGGAGCAGATTGTCGGGCCTCCTTCCTATTTATACCGGAAGGGAGCCCGAGGGTGGGGCCCACCTTGCGGGTGGGCGTGGACTACAAGTGTTTCAGTGCTGCGCGGGCGCGCAGGGGATTACCCAATAGCGATAGCCTTAGAGGGCTACGCCAATACTCATAGAAGCTGGAGTTACAGCAGGTAACTTCAGTTTCTTTCCTTCAGACAGGTCAGTGAAGAACCTAGTGTCCGATTTAAGGGATTCTGCTTTTTTTGTGAAATTAACCCCTGAGATAGACAGGAGGAACTCTGGTGGTTCTCCTGGATATTGTCGATACCAGAAGAAATAATCATCACCAGCTGCCTGTTTGGAGTATCTGTAGGACAGAGTAACAGTGCTGCCTTCTGGACTGAACTCTTCTGTTTTGACTGGAGTCAGATCTTCACAGCTGACGCCTGAGGGAAAGATGAACTCTATTATCTAATGTTATAAAAGTCATTTTAGCAGAACCACACTCAGAAAGCATTGACACTGATTTTGTATCCATCTACTAACCGGATAAGATTGCAAACAATATCAGAGAAAAAGCTGAGTTCTGCAGGGACAGCATGTTGAATAAAGGTGATGATGATGGTCTGTGTTGAACTCTGGTGAATATTGAAGTTCCTCTCTCTTCTATAGTTCAGGAACATCTTAGCTCCTCCCTGAATCTCTCGGTCTCCTCTTAGATCTGTATTTCACTTCTCTCAGTTACACTTCCTCCTGGGTAACAGATCCAAAGGGAGTCTGTAAATAAAAAGTCAGAGGACCTAGGATTGAACCCTGTAGGATTGAACCCTGTAGGACCTCACGATTATCACAGAATGACAGAGAATTTTATTTTAAAAACTGAAGAAAAAAAGCAATTAAAATGTGAGTGTGTGATGTGTACCAGTTTATCAAGAGAGTTGATTTAAAGTGTTTGATCATTGCGTAAAAAAAAAGTAACAATGACGGACGTTAAGGTAAATTCAGATTAGTGAGAGGTGTTTCATCGAGAGAGAAATCTGTTAAAATGATCTTAATATAATAAGAATGTTGCTTCATACACGACATTTAAAAGGTCTTGATCACCACAAGCTGCTGTTCCAATAGAACCTATTATCAGATTGTGCTCAGATATAAACTGAATCCAATAACAAAGTGAGAACACCTAGGATTGAACCCTGTGGTACACCACATGCAATCACAGACTGACAGAAAAACTGAACAACTTATTGTAAGCTCATGGAGACTACTTACTTTTATTTCAAGCTTTGATAAAAGGCCTGATTCACTGATTGAGTTAAACATGTTAACTTGCAGATGTTAATCAAAGTAGTACATGTGTTTGTATGGTAGTGAACAAGTGTACATATATTTCAAATGATCAAGCAGCTAAACTACATTACTGTTTAATCACAAGCTATTGATGTTTAACAGAGAGAGGCTCCCTCTGATAAAGTCTGACAGAGAGAGGCTCCCTCTGGTGGATGTTGATCAGTATTGTGTTGTCTTTGCTCCAAAGGTTTTTGTACAGAGTTGTGGTGTTTCCTGTCACTGTGGGCCTCAGAGCACAGTAGTACACAGCAGAGTCTGTCACTGCAGCAGAGGAGATCTGCAGAGGAACTGATGTCTCGTTGAGTGTAGCATCAAATCTGTCTTTCTTGAACTCTGCAGCATTACCTTCTGTTCCATAAGTATCACGTCGCAGAATATACAAAGGCAGGTCGTTTGCTTCTTGTTTGTACCAGAACAAATATGCACTCAAGACAACACTGATCTGATATGTGCAGTCAAGTGTAACTGTGTCTCCTTCAGTAGCTCTGACATCTCCTGCTGTCTGCTTCACTGTGTCTTCTCCTTTACACTCTGGGGAAGAAGAGACCATGTAGAGGAAGAGATGAATCAATAAAGATGATGGATTAAAGGAGAACAATCAGTAGCTTTAAACGGTTACCTAGAAACATGTTGTAGTTTCTATCTTACCAAAGAAGAGAGCAGCAAGAATAATCCACAGCCAATGTTCCATCTCTACAACAAGGTTTAAATCAGCAGCAGGAAGTAGCTGATGTTCAGCATTCAGTGTGAGGATGGTTCTCTTCACAGCAGCACTTATTATTGACTGGATGGTTGAACACAGTGCAGAAGACGTGCGCCGCCTACTTGATAATGTGGCCCTCTAGTGGAAGTGAACAGCTCAGTACAACAGTGTGGAGAAAAGGCTTCCAGCAGCTTGTCAGTGTGTCAGCTGGTGTTTTTGTACAGAGTGTTGGTGTTTCCTGTCACTGTGGGCCTCACAGCACAGTAGAACACAGCAGAGTCTGTCACTGCAGCAGAGGAGATGATCATATTGATTTGGTTTGACTCCACTATAATATTCAGTCCAGGGATCAGATTATTCATAATGTTTCCAGTTCCTAAATGAGAGATGATGAACTCTGGTGGTTTTCCTGGATATTGTCGATACCAGTAAAACTCATCACCACCAGCTGCTTGTTTGGAGTATCTGTAGGACAGAGTAACAGTGCTGCCTTCTGGGCTGAACCCTTCTTTCTGTAATGCAGTGAGATCTTCACAGCTGACCCCTGAAGAGAGGAGTAATTCAAAAGACTCAGTTAATAGATCACATTTGATCAACATTAGAAGTTAACGTCTTCATGCAGAATGTTACGTACCTCTTAGAATGGAAACTAACAGTAGGGAATGTAAATAATAGTCTAATGACAGCATGTTGAATGAAGGTGATGATGATGGTCTGTGTTGAACTCTGGTGAATATGGAAGTTCCTCTCTCTTCTATAGTTCAGGAACATCTTAGCTCCTCCCTGAATCTCTCTGTCTCCTCTTAGATCTGTATTTCACTTCTCAGTTACACTTCCTCCTGGATAACATATCCAAAGGCAGTCTGTAAATAAAAAGTCAGAGGACCTAGGATTGAACCCTGTGGTACACCACAATTAATCACAGACTGACAGAGAATTGTATTTTATAAAGATAAGAACAAATGCAATCAAAGCTTGAGTCTGTGATGTGTACCAGTTTATTGAGAGGTGATTTAGAGTGTTTGATCAGTCAGTAAAAAAACGTAGCAATAACAATGACGCAGTGTTAATTTTGGCAGCTGTTTTTGATTTAGTCTTTAGACGAAAATGGTTATTAGTTTTAGTCACATTTTAGTCATTTCTATCCTTCATAGTTTTAGTCTAGTTTTAGTCGACGAAAACTTAAAACCTTTTAGTCTAGTTTTAGTCGATGAAAAATTACATTTTAGTCAACTTTTAGTCAAAATGTTTTCTCTCTTTAAACCAATTCAGTTAGGCAAATACAGGTTTCTGAAATCGGAATCAATGGGACAGTACACATGTTGAGGTACTTGTACTTTACTGGAGTATTTAAATGTTTTGCTACTGTGTACTTCTCCTCCACTACAGTTCAGAGGTACATGGCGTACTTTTACTCCTCTACAGTTCAGAGGTACATGGTGTACTTTTCCTCCACTACATGTATTTAATCCCTTTAGTTACTTCACAGATGTGGATGAATGATGGTAAATATAATCAAGTGTTAAATCAGACTTTAGTTCCACCTGGAGTAAATCCACAAGCTACCCTGCAGTATACAAAGTCATTCAAACTAGCTGCACCTTTACCAGCTTTGAGAACACTTTAATGATCAATCATTATAAAACATATCATATATATTATTCTGAAATGGACCAATCTGCACAATGACTACTTTTACTGTCGCTACTTTCACTATATTTTGATGATCATACTTTTATTTGAGGAACTCTTCCTACACTATGGTATTTGTTTACTTAACTACAAGATCTGAGTAGGCCTACTTCTCCCACCTCTGCGCACCTGATGTGATAACGTTACTCGTAATTGGGGCAACAGAGTTACGAGTTAAGGAAGTCGAAAATTGTGCATTTCTCTGACTGAATATGACGCCTTTTGGACGGCTGTTTGGACAGACTGCTCTACTCGTGTCAACGCGCTAACACGAAAACACTAATGGCAAACGAGCTTTGTCCACATCGAGCCTTGTAGAGTGTCTCTATACTTTTGAACGCTCCGTCCCCAGCAGATCTCTGTGTGCCGCCGCACTGTGTCTGTTAGGCCCCGCCCCCCGCACAAAGAGAGAGAGTGAGGCCCCGCCCCCCGCACACAGAGAGACACAGGGAGATCGCTCTTCTGAGTGAAGAGAGCGGAAATAATGATATTGCAAGTTAGAAACGTAAGATGCATTTTTGACAGACAAGATGGACAATTGGGGGAAAATACCCTGCATTTTGAATGTCCGATAGTCCACCATTAACACCTTAGTCCCGTCTCGTCTCGTCAACGAAAACTAAATATACATTTCGTCATCGTTTTCGTTATCAAGAATCTATTTTTAGCTCGTCATCGTCTCGTCTTAGTCATGTAAAAAAGGTCGTTGACGAACATTTTTCGTCATAGTTTTCGTTGATGAAATTAACACTGCAATGACGGGCGTTAACGTGAAGTCAGATTAGTGAGAGGTGTTTCATCTAGAGAGAAATCTGTTTAAAATGATCTTAATCTAATAAAAATTTTGCTTCATCACTCAACATTTAAAAGGTCTTGATCACCACAACACAAGCTGCTGTTCCAATAGAACCTATGATCGCATTGTGCTCAGAGATAAAGTGAATCCAATGACAAAGTGAGAGGACCTAGGATTGATCCCTGTGGTACACCACATGAAATCACAGACTGACAGAAAAACAGACACTTATTTTAAATTCATGGAGAATACATTATATCTTTATCTGTGATAATAGGTCAGATTGCCCGATTGAGTTAAACATTTGAACCTGTTGACGTGAATCAAAGGCAGTACGGTAATTTGTATGGTAGTGAACAATTGTACATAGAATTCAAAATATCAAGCAGGTAAATGACATTACTGTATCCTCACAAACTATTGATGTTTAACAGAGAGAGGCTCCCTCTGGTGGATGCTGTGCAGTATTGTGTTTTCTTTCCTCCAAAGGTTTTTGTACAGAGTTTAGGTGTTTCCTGTCACTGTGGGCCTCACAGCACAGTAGTACACAGCAGAGTCTGTCACTGCAGCAGAGGAGATGCTCAGATAGATCTGGATTTTATCCTCATCCGATTTAACGGACAGTCGAGAGTTTGATGCAGGTTTGGTTCCCCAGTGAAGGATGAGGAACTCTGGTGGTTTTCCTGGATATTGTCGATACCAGTAGAAATAATCATTAGCTGCTATAGTTTTGGAGTATCTGTAGGACAGAGTAACAGTGCTGCCTTCTGGACTGAACTCTTCTTTCTTTGATGGAGTGAGATCTTCACAGCTGACTGGAGAGAGGATTAATTCAAAGTAATCATTTAATAAATCTCACTAAATTAAATCTGTAATTCAACTTTTTCACGCAGAATGTTACATACCTCTTAGAACGGACACTAAAAATAAAAAAATGAAACAATTATCTAATGACAGCATGTTGAATGAAGGTGATGATGATGGTCTGTGTTGAACTCTGGTGAATATTGAAGTTCCTCTCTCTTCTATAGTTCAGGAACATCTTAGCTCCTCCCTGAATCTCTCTGTCTCCTCTTAGATCTGTATTTCACTTCTCAGTTACACTTCCTCCTTGTTAACAGATCCAAAGGCAGTCTGTAAATTAAAAGTCAGAGGACCTAGCATTGAACCCTGTGGTACACACTCGCTAACATGGGACAACATGGCAGAGAGCAGCACTCTCTGGAGGATGTGTTTGAGTTTGTGCCGAGTACAGGGTGGAAGTTCTTCCTCTGGTTATAGATAGACCGAATATATTAATGACCCTGGTACCCTAAACTCAGGGTTTGAGTTATGTGGGAGCCAACGGGAGCTGATCTCATAAGGAGGGTCTGAGCTCCTATGAAAGCAGGGAAATCATACATCTGTGGGGGTTGCTAATACATTACCAACAACCATTATTTTAATCACAAATAATGCATTTTTCAATGTAATGAGCATTATTTACGTTAACGAGGTAAATAAGCTAAAAGAAAAACATGTTTTCCAAAAGAACTACGCATCGTATTCTCTCTTGAATGACAATATGCCTGCACTTCACCTCCAAGGTAAATATCACCTGTTATTAACGTTATTACCCGGCTGTTATTGATATATTTATCTCCGCCACTAAAGTTAGTTTTAAAGACCCCCATAAAGCTCAGATTATAACTCGAACCCTGCCTAAACTCCTTCAGTTCTTGCCACAACACTCAGGGAGCACGATCATAAACCTTCTGCAAGTCCACAACACATTCAGATCCAGTCAGATAAATGTGATTTTATTTAAAAATAATACTTATCTTTTAATATTGAAAACCCTTTGGATAAGAGTGTCAGACAAACATATACATATGTATTGCAGAGATAGAGAATGAACCAGTGAAGAGAAAGGAAGCCTCTGCTGGTGGCTGAGTTGTTTGAACGTTAGTTGTCTTATCTCCTAAAGTCTAACAGAGTGAGGCTCCCTCTGGTGGATGTTGATCAGTATTGTGTTGTCTTTGCTCCAAAGGTTTTTGTACAGAGTTGTGGTGTTTCCTGTCACTGTGGGCCTCAGAGCACAGTAGTACACAGCAGAGTCTGTCACTGCAGCAGAGGAGATCTGCAGAGGAACTGATGTCTTGTTGAGTGTAGCATCAAATCTGTCTTTCTGGAACTCTGCAGCATTAACTCCAGTTGCTGAGACACGCATCAACATGTACTTTGGGTAACCATTGACTTCTTGTTTGTACCAGAACATATAGACTGTCGTAGATGTCTGAAATGTGCAGTCAAGTGTAACTGTGCCTCCTTCAGTAGCTCTGACATCTCCTGTTGTCTGGGTCACTCTGTCTTCTCCTTTACACTCTGGGGAAGAAGAGACCATGCAGAGGAAGAGATGAATCAATAAAGATGATGGATTAAAGGAGAACAATCAGTAGCTTTAAACAGTTACCTAGAAACATGTTGTAGTTTCTATCTTACCAAAGAAGAGAGCAGCAAGAATAATCCACAGCCAATGTTCCATCTCTACAACAAGGTTTAAATCAGCAGCAGGAAGTAGCTGATGTTCAGCATTCAGTGTGAGGATGGTTCTCTTCACAGCAGCACTTATTATTGACTGGATGGTTGAACACAGTGCAGAAGTCGTGCGCCGCCTACTTGATAATGTGGCCCTCTAGTGGAGTGAACAGCTCAGTACAACAGTGTGGAGAAAAGGCTTCCAGCAGCTTGTCAGTGTGTCAGCTGGTGTTTTTGTACAGAGTGTTGGTGTTTCCTGTCACTGTGGGCCTCACAGCACAGTAGAACACAGAAGAGTCTGTCACTGCAGCAGAGGAGATGATCATATTGATTTGGTTTGACTCCACTATAATATTCAGTCCAGGGATCAGATTATTCATAATGTTTCCAGTTCCTAAATGAGAGATGATGAACTCTGGTGGTTTTCCTGGATATTGTCGATACCAGTAAAACTGATCACCACCAGCTGCTTGTTTGGAGTAATTGTAGGACAGAGTAACAGTGCTGCCTTCTGGACTGAACACTTCTTTCTGTAATGCAATGAGATCTTCACAGCTGACCCCTGAAGAGAGGAGTAATTCAAAAGACTCAGTTAATAGATCACATTTTATCAACATTAGAAGTTAACGTTTTCATGCAGAATGTCACTTACCTCTTAGAATGGAAACTAACAGTAGGGAATGTAAATAATAGTCTAATGACAGCATGTTGAATGAAGGTGATGATGATGGTCTGTGTTGAACTCTGGTGAATATGGAAGTTCCTCTCTCTTCTATAGTTCAGGAACATCTTAGCTCCTCCTTGAATCTCTCTGTCTCCTCTTAGATCTGTATTTCACTTTTCTCAGTTTTTTTTTCTTCATGTTATCACGTGTGTGTCGTCTGCATAGCTATGGTAACTTATTTCATTGTTATCCATTAACTAAGCTAGTGGAAGCATGTAGATGTAAAAGAGAAGAGGCCCCAGCATGGAGACTTGAGGAACACCACATGTCATATTCGTCAACTCAGTTGTGTGGGGGAAACTTCTGTGTAGCAATGCAGTGGGAGTCACCGACTCAGGAAGGAGACACGGGGAGAGCTGGGGCTTTGATGTCAAACACTGATGGTTTATTACGAGTTTCGGCCGAAGGATTCACAAAACAAGTCCAAGAGCCAGAGGTTCTGACTTCACGGTAGAGTTGCCACGTCAATTCTGAAGAACTCTACCCCCAGACCCATGTATTTAGCTAGTTCAGAGAGAATAATCAACATTGTGCATAACAAGATAGAATCATAACACCTCTATCAGCTGACGCCAACAGGCAGGAACAGGGAGACACTGAGAGCACAGCAGCCAAGGTTACAGGTGCGTGTGCACAGTCAGGACAGCATGAACTGATAAACTGGGTCAAAGTAATGGACCTTGGAAAATATTTCCGCAACAAGTTGTTTAGTTACCTATAGAAGGAGGCGTGTGGAGCAGTGGACTAGTGCGTTGGTGTTTGGATCAGGGGGTCACAGGTTCAAACCCCACTGCAATCAGCATGTTGTTGTGTCCCTGAGACACTTCACCCCAAATTGCTCCTGTGGGGATTGTCCACAGTATTGAGTATGTAAGTCGCTTTGGATAAAAGCGTCTAACATGTGACATGTAATGTAGAAACAACATTTTTCCTGTCCTTTAAGGATTCAGACCAATAAAAACAGTGCCAGAAAGTCCCATCCAGTTTTCCAGTCGGTCTAGTAATATGTTGTGGTCAACAGTTTTAAATGCAGCGCTGAGATCTAATAATACTGACACTGAGATTCTGCCACTGTCTGTGTTTAAGTGGATGTCATTAAGAAGTTAATTAGAGCAGACTCAGTGCTGTGTGACTGGAACACACGTTATTTAGTGCCAAAACAGCTTTTTAGCAGTTGAACTTTTTCAATTATTTTAACCGGCCTATAAATGTTCATCAGTGAAGCGCCTAGGTTGTTCTTTAAGAGTGGTTTGATGACTGCAGATTTCAGGGCCTGTGGGAATAAATATGAAAAAGGGGAAGTGTTGGTGAAGGTCCATCAGGAGTCTGGCACATGGTGGAATGCACTAATTGAAAATGATTATGATAAATGTGAGAGATAAATTAAAGTAACGTGGTGTTGAAGCATCAAATAAAGGAGGCCTCTCTGCTGGGGGTTGAGTTGTTTGAATTTAGTTGTGTTGTTTCCCTAAAGTCTAAAAGAGAGAGGCTCCCTCTGGTGGATGCTGTGCAGTATTGTGTTGTCTTTGCTCCAAAGGTTTTTGTACAGAGTGTTGGTGTTTCCTGTCACTGTGGGCTTCACAGCACAGTAGTACACAGCACAGTCTGTCACTGCAGCAGAGGAGATCTGCAGATCCACTCGTTTCTTTTCTTCAGACAGGTCAGTGAAGAACCTGGTGTCCGATTCAAGTGATTCTGCTTTTTTTGTGAAACTAGCCCCTGAGATAGACAGGAGGAACTCTGGTGGTTCTCCTGGATATTGTCGATACCAGAAGAAATAATCATCACCGGCTGCCTGTTTGGAGTATCTGTAGGACAGAGTAACAGTGCTGCCTTCTGGACTGAACACTTCTTTCTGTAATGCAGTGAGATTTTCACAGATGACCCCTGAAGAGAGGAGTAATTCAAAAGACTCAGTTAATAGATCACATTTGATCAACATTAGAAGTTAATGTTTTCATGCAGAATGTTACGTACCTCTTAGAATGGAAACTAACAGTAGGGAATGTAAAAAATATTCGAATGACAGCATGTTGAATGAAGGTGATGATGATGGTCTGTGTTGAACTCTGGTGAATATGGAAGTTCCTCTCTCTTCTATAGTTCAGGAACATCTTAGCTCCTCCCTGAATCTCTCTGTCTCCACGTGAAGTCAGATTAGTGAGAGGTGTTTCATCTAGAGAGAAATCTGTTTAAAATTATTTTAATCTAATAAGAATTGTACTTCATAGCCAACATTTAAAAGTTCTTGATCACCACAACACAAGCTGCTTTTCAAATGGAACCTATGATCAGATTGGGCTTAGAGATAAACTGAATCCAATGACAAAGTGAAAGGACCTAGGATTGAACCCTGTGGTACACCACATGAAATCACAGACTGACAGAAAAATAGAGACACATATTGTAAGTTCATTAAGACTACTTAATTTGATTTTAACCTGTGAGAAAAAGGACAGATTCAATGATTGATTTTAACATTTGAACCTGTGGAGAAGAATCAAAGGCAGTCCATGTGTTTGTATGGTAGGGAACAATTGTTCCTACATTTCAAATGATCAAGCAGCTAAACTACATCACTGTATCCTCACAAACTATTGATGTTTAACAGAGAGAGACTCCCTCTGGTGGATGTTGGGCAGTATTGTGTTGTCTTTGCTCCAAAGGTTTTTGTACAGAGTGTTGGTGTTTCCTGTCACTGTGGGCTTCACAGCACAGTAGTACACAGCAGAGTCTGTCACTGCAGCAGAGGAGATCTGCAGATCCACTCGTTTCTTTCCTTCAGACAGGTCAGTGAAGAACCTGGTGTCCGATTTAAGGGATTCTGCTTTTTTTGTGAAATTAACCCCTGAGATAGACAGGAGGAACTCTGGTGGTTCTCCTGGATATTGTCGATACCAGAAGAAATAATCAGTTCCAGCTGCTTGTTTGGAGTATCTGTAGGACAGAGTAACAGTGCTGCCTTCTGGACTGAACTCTTCTGTTTTGACTGGAATCAGATCTTCACAGCTGATGCCTGAGGGAAAGATGAACTCTGTTATCTAATGTTATAAAAGTCATTTTAGCAGAACCACACTCAGAAAGCATTGACACTGATTTTGTATCCATCTACTGACCGGATAAGATTGCAAACAATATCAGAGAAAAAGCTGAGTTCTGCAGGGACAGCATGTTGAATGAAGGTGATGATGATGGTCTGTGTTGAGCTCTGGTGAATATGGAAGTTCCTCTCTCTTCTATAGTTCAGGAACATCTTAGCTCCTCCCTGAATCTCTCTGTCTCCTCTTAGATCTGTATTTCACTTCTCTCAGTTACACTTCCTCCTGGGTAACAGATCCAAAGGCAGTCTGTAAATAAAAAGTCAGAGGACCTGATCAAGCAGCTAAACTACATTACTGTATCCTCACAAACTATTGATGTTTATCAGAGAGAGACTCCCTCTGGTGGATGTTGGGCAGTATTGTGTTGTCTTTGCTCCAAAGGTTTTTGTACAGAGTGTTGGTGTTTCCTGTCACTGTGGGCTTCACAGCACAGTAGTACACAGCAGAGTCTGTCACTGCAGCAGAGGAGATCTGCAGATCCACTCGTTTCTTTCCTTCAGACAGGTCAGTGAAGAACCTGGTGTCCGATTTAAGGGATTCTGCTTTTTTTGTGAAATTAGCCCCTGAGATAGACAGGAGGAACTCTGGTGGTTCTCCTGGATATTGTCGATACCAGAAGAAATAATCAGTTCCAGCTGCTTGTTTGGAGTATCTGTAGGACAGAGTAACAGTGCTGCCTTCTGGCCTGAACCCTTCTTTCTGTAATGCAGTGAGATCTTCACAGCTGACCCCTGAAGAGAGGAGTAATTCAAAAGACTCAGTTAATAGATCACATTTGATCAACATTAGAAGTTAACGTTTTCATGCAGAATGTTACGTACCTCTTAGAATGGAAACTAACAGTAGGGAATGTAAATAATATTCGAATGACAGCATGTTGAATGAAGGTGATGATGATGGTCTTTGTTGAACTCTGGTGAATATGGAAGTTCCTCTCTCTTCTATAGATCAGGAACATCTTAGCTCCTCCCTGAATCTCTCTGTCTCCTCTTAGATCTGTATTTCACTTCTCTCAGTTACACTTCCTCCTGGGTAACAGATCCAAAGGCCATCTGTAAATAGAACATGAGAGGACCTATGATTTATCCCTGTGGTACACCACATGAAATCACAGACTGAGAGAAAACAGAACAACTTATTTTGTGTTCATGGAGACTACTTACTTTTATTTCAACCTCTGTTTAACCTGATTAACTGACTGAGTTAAACATTTGAACCTGTGGATGTGAATTGAACCTGTGGATGTGAATCAAAGGCAGTACATGTGTTTGTATGGTAGTGCAAAATTGTTCATAGATTTATATACCTGACATAAACCCTTAGAAATTATCAAGCAGGTCAAATAAATTACTGTATCCTCACAAACTATTGATGTTTAACAGAGAGATACTCCCTCTGGTGGATGTTGTGCAGTATTGTGTTGTCTTTGCTCCAAAGGTTTTTGTACAGAGTTGTGGTGTTTCCTGTCACTGTGGGCCTCAGAGCACAGTAGTACACAGCAGAGTCTGTCTCTTTAGCTGAGATGATATCCAGATCAACTCGTTTCTCTGTTTTGTCAATGTGAGCAGAGAAATCAGATTCAGTGGGATGGATCACTCCTGCCTCTGTGATGTAGAGCAGGAACTCTGGTCTGGATCTCTGGTATTGTCGGTACCACTGGATACTGTAGATAGCCCCCCCATATTTACATGTCAGGCTGATGTTTCTGCCCTCTGCAACATGTTCTTCACTTCTTTCTGGCTTTATGCTGTTCATGGAGCCCAGGGCTGCAAAATGAGAATTATTCATGTCAGTTAGTCTGCAGGAGATTTTAACATTAAGAGACTCAACGGAGGCTCTTCAATTTCCTGTCATCTTTGATCAGTTTGAGATAAAACATGACCAAATGTCTCCATAGATCACAACGGTTGCTGCCTTACACAATCAAACCTCCAGTTATGAAATCTCTGGCTAATACAGCGGGTTAAATGAGACTTTATCTCTGTTCCAACACTCACCTATGAAGAGAGAGAAGAGTAAACAGAGGTAAAGCAACATGTCTTTGGAGATGGTAAAGTCGAACAGTCAGCAGATGAGTTCTTCTCCTGCAGAAGTGAAGCAGGAAACAGCCTCTCTGCTGCTCAGCCCTTCTCCTCAACATCAGATGATTGTGCTTTTAGTTCCTCAAACATCTCACAAATCATCTCATTGGTTGATATAAACGTCAGTGGGCGGGGCCAGAGAATCATGTTTTACTCGTTTTAAACCATCAAAATACATTTCTCATATTTAAAACATTTAGTTCTCTTTGTGTTTCTCACTGACTCATACATTGAAATGTACAAAAACTTAGCAATTACAATGACAGGCATTAAGGTGAAGTCAGATTAGTGAGAGGTGTTTCATCTAGAGAGAAATCTGCTTAAAAATATCTTGATCTAATCAGAATATTGATTCACATTTGTCATTTAAAAGGTCTTGATCACCACAACACAAGCTGCTTTTCAAATGGAACCTATGATCAGATTGGGCTTAGAGATAAACTGAATCCAATGACAAAGTGAGAGGACCTAGGATTGAGCCCTGTGGTACACCACATGAAATCACAGACTGACAGAAAAATAGAGACACATATTGTAAGTTCATTAAGACTACTTAATTTGATTTTAACCTGTGAGAAAAAGGACAGATTCAATGATTGATTTTAACATTTGAACCTGTGGAGAAGAATCAAAGGCAGTCCATGTGTTTGTATGGTAGGGAACAATTGTTCCTACATTTCAAATGATCAAGCAGCTAAACTACATTACTGTATCCTCACAAACTATTGATGTTTATCAGAGAGAGGCTCCCTCTGGTGGATGTTGTGTAGTATTGTGTTGTCTTTGCTGCAAAGGTTTTTGTACAGAGTGTTGGTGTTTCCTGTCACTGTGGGCTTCACAGCACAGTAGAACACAGCAGAGTCTGTCACTGCAGCAGAGGAGATGATCATATTGATTTGGTTTGACTCCACTATAATTTTCAGTCCAGGGATCAGATTATTCATAATGTTTCCAGTTCCTAAATGAGAGATGATGAACTCTGGTGGTTTTCCTGGATATTGTCGATACCAGTAAAACTCATCACCACCAGCTGCTTGTTTGGAGTAATTATAGGACAGAGTAACAGTGCTGCCTTCTGGACTGAACCCTTCTTTCTCTAATGCAGTGAGATCTTCACAGCCGACCCCTGAAGAGAGGAGTAATTCAAAAGACTCAGTTAATAGATCACATTTGATCAACATTAGAAGTTAACGTCTTCATGCAGAATGTTACGTACCTCTTATGACTGAAACTAAAAAGAAAGAAATGACACAATGATGTAATGACAGCATGTTGAATGAAGGTGATGATGATGGTCTGTGTTGAACTCTGGTGAATATGGAAGTTCCTCTCTCTTCTATATTTCAGGAACATCTTAGCTCCTCCCTGAATCTCTCTGTCTCCTCTTAGATCTGTATTTCACTTCTCAGTTACACTTCCTCCTGGGTAACAGATCCAAAGGCAGTCTGTCAATAAAAAGTCAGAGGACCTAGGATTGAACCCTGTGGTACACCACAATTAATCACAGACTGACAGAGAATTGTATTTTATAAAGATAAGAACAAATGCAATTAAAGCTTGAGTCTGTGATGTGTACCAGTTTATTGAGAGAGGTGATTTAGAGTGTTTGATCAGTCAGTAAAAAAACGTAGCAATAACAATGACGCAGTGTTAATTTTGGCAGCTGTTTTTGATTTAGTCTTAGTCTTAGTCTTTAGACGAAAATGGTTATTAGTTTTAGTCACATTTTAGTCATTTCTGTCCTTCATAGTTTTAGTCTAGTTTTAGTCGACGAAAACTCAAAACCTTTTAGTTTAGTTTTAGTCGATGAAAAATTAAATTTTAGTCAACTTTTAGTCAAAATGTTTTCTCTCTTTAAACCAATTCAGTTAGGCAAATACAGGTTTCTGAAATCGGAATCAATGGGACAGTACAAATGTTGAGGTACTTGTACTTTACTGGAGTATTTAAATGTTTTGCTACGGTGTACTTCTCCTCCACTACAGGTCAGAGGTACATGGTGTACTTTTACTCCTCTACAGTTCAGAGGTACATGGTGTACTTTTCCTCCACTACATGTATTTAATCCCTTTAGTTACTTCACAGATGTGGATGAATGATGTGAAATATAATCAAGTGTTAAATCAGACTTTAGTTCCACCTGGAGTAAATTCACAAGCTACCCTGCAGTATACAAAGTCATTCAAACTAGCTGCACCTTTACCAGCTTTGAGAACACTTTCATGATCAATCATTATAAAACATATCATATATATTATTCTGAAATGGACCAATCTGCACAATGACTACTTTCACTGTCACTACTTTAACTATATTTTGATGATCATACTTTTATTTGAGGAACTCTTCCTACACTATGGTATTTGTTTACTTAACTACAAGATCTGAGTAGGCCTACTTCTCCCACCTCTGCGCACCTGATGTGATAACGTTACTCGTAATTGGGGCAACAGAGTTACGAGTTAAGGAAGTCGAAAATTGTGCATTTCTCTGACTGAATATGACGCCTTTTGGACGGCTGTTTGGACAGACTGCTCTACTCGTGTCAACGCGCTAACACGAAAACACTAATGGCAAACGAGCTTTGTCCACATCAAGCCTTATAGAGTGTCTCTATACTTTTGAACGCTCTGTCCCCAGCAGATCTCTGTGTGCCGCTGCACTGTGTCTGTTAGGCCCCGCCCCCCGCACAAAGAGAGAGAGTGAGGCCCCGCCCCCCGCACACAGAGAGACACAGGGAGATCGCTCTTCTGAGTGAAGAGAGCGGAAATAATGATATTGCAAGTTAGAAACGTAAGATGCATTTTTGACAGACAAGATGGACAATTGGGGGAAAATACCCTGCATTTTGAATGTCCGATAGTCCACCATTAACACCTTAGTCCCGTCTCGTCTCGTCAACGAAAACTAAATATACATTTCGTCATCGTTTTCGTTATCAAGAATCTATTTTTAGCTCGTCATCGTCTCGTCTTAGTCATGTAAAAAAGGTCGTTGACGAACATTTTTCGTCATAGTTTTCGTTGATGAAATTAACACTGCAATGACGGGCGTTAACGTGAAGTCAGATTAGTTAGAGGTGTTTCATCTAGAGAGAAATCTGTTTAAAATGATCTTAATCTAATAAAAATTTTGCTTCATCACTCAACATTTAAAAGGTCTTGATCACCACAACACAAGCTGCTGTTCCAATAGAACCTATGATCGCATTGTGCTCAGAGATAAACTGAATCCAATGACAAAGTGAGAGGACCTAGGATTGAACCCTGTGGTACACCACATGAAATCACAGACTGACAGAAAAACAGACACTTATTTTAAATTCATGGAGAATACGTTATATCTTTATTTGTGATAATAGGTCAGATTGCCCGATTGAGTTAAACATTTGAACCTGTTGACGTGAATCAAAGGCAGTACGGTAGTTTGTATGGTAGTGAACAATCGTACATAGAATTCAAAATATCAAGCAGGTAAATGACATTACTGTATAATCACAAACTATTGATGTTTAACAGAGAGAGGCTCCCTCTGGTGGATGTTGTGCAGTATTGTGTTTTCTTTCCTCCAAAGGTTTTTGTACAGAGTTTAGGTGTTTCCTGTCACTGTGGGCTCCACAGCACAGTAGTACACAGCAGAGTCTGTCACTGCAGCAGAGGAGATGCTCAGATAGATCTGGATTTTATCCTCATCCGATTTAACGGACAGTCGAGAGTTTGATGCAGGTTTGGTTCCCCAGTGAAGGATGAGGAACTCTGGTGGTTTTCCTGGATATTGTCGATACCAGTAGAAATAATCATTAGCTGCTATAGTTTTGGAGTATCTGTAGGACAGAGTAACAGTGCTGCCTTCTGGACTGAACTCTTCTTGCTTTGATGGAGTGAGATCTTCACAGCTGACTGGAGAGAGGATTAATTCAAAGTAATCATTTAATAAATCACATTAAATTCATCTGTAATTCAACTTTTTCACGCAGAATGTTACATACCTCTTAGAACGGACACTAAAAATAAAAAAATGAAACAATTATCTAATGACAGCATGTTGAATGAAGGTGATGATGATGGTCTGTGTTGAACTCTGGTGAATATTGAAGTTCCTCTCTCTTCTATAGTTCAGGAACATCTTAGCTCCTCCCTGAATCTCTCTGTCTCCTCTTAGATCTGTATTTCACTTCTCTCAGTTACACTTCCTCCTTGTTAACAGATCCAAAGGCAGTCTGTAAATTAAAAGTCAGAGGACCTAGCATTGAACCCTGTGGTACACACTCGCTAACATGGGACAACATGGCAGAGAGCAGCACTCGCTGGAGGATGTGTTTGAGTTTGTGCCGAGTACAGGGTGGAAGTTCTTCCTCTGGTTATAGATAGACCGAATATATTAATGACCCTGGTACCCTAAACTCAGGGTTCGAGTTATGTGGGAGCCAACGGGAGCTGATCTCATAAGGAGGGTCTGAGCTCCTATGAAAGCAGGGAAATCATACATCTGTGGGGGTTGCTAATACATTACCAACAACCATTATTTTAATCACAAATAATGCATTTTTCAATGTAATGAGCATTATTTACGTTAACGAGGTAAATAGGCTAAAAGAAAAACATGTTTTCCAAAAGAACTACGCATCGTATTCTCTCTTGAATGACAATATGCCTGCACTTCACCTCCAAGGTAAATATCACCTGTTATTAACGTTATTACCCGGCTGTTATTGATATATTTATCTCCGCCACTAAAGTTAGTTTTAAAGACCCCCATAAAGCTCAGATTATAACTCGAACCCTGCCTAAACTCCTTCAGTTCTTGCCACAACACTCAGGGAGCACGATCATAAACCTTCTGCAAGTCCACAACACATTCAGATCCAGTCAGATAAATGTGATCTATTTAAAAATAATACTTATCTTTTAATATTGAAAACCCTTTGGATAAGAGTGTCAGACAAACATATACATATGTATTGCAGAGATAGAGAATGAACCAGTGAAGAGAAAGGAAGCCTCTGCTGGTGGCTGAGTTGTTTGAACGTTAGTTGTCTTATCTCCTAAAGTCTAACAGAGAGAGGCTCCCTCTGGTGGATGTTGTCAGTATTGTGTTGTCTTTGCTCCAAAGGTTTTGTACAGAGTGTTGGTGTTTCCTGTCACTGTGGGCTCAGAGCACAGTAGTACACAGCAGAGTCAGACAGCTGAAGCTTCTGGATCTTCAGAGGAACGGATCTTAAGCTTGAATCCAGTGTGGATGAGAATCTGTCCTCGTCCTCTGTTTTCCCCGTGCCGATCTTAAAGCGGCTCAGGATGAATGTGGGGCTGTTGTCTCCGTGCTGTTTGTACCAGAACAGATAGTCATTTGTTGAAGTGGTGTTATAGTGACAGCCAAGTGTTACTGCCTCTCCTTTAGTAGCAGTCTTTTCTGCTTCAGGTTGCAGCACGTTGTCTCTTTGGGCTCTGCATTCTGTAAAACAGCAACAAACAGTATCAGGGACATGTTAGAGAATCATCTCAATGTTGGACTGATATCAGAGAGTTCATACCAAGACTCATAGCAGCCAGCAACACTGAGATAATCAGATGCATCATATCTGCAAGTTGAGAAACTCTGAGCTACAGCAAGTATAAAAGGACTGATAAACTCTGCTGAAGTCTGACAGACAGAGGCTCCCTCTGGTGGATGTTGTGCAGTATTGTGTTGTCTTTGCTCCAAAGGTTTTTGTACAGAGTTGTGGTGTTTCCTGTCACTGTGGGCCTCAGAGCACAGTAGTACACAGCAGAGTCTGTCATTGCAGCAGAGGAGATCTGCAGAGGAACTGATGTCTCGTTGAGTGTAGCATCAAATCTGTCTTTCTTGAACTCTGCAGCATTATCTTCTGTTCCATAAGTATCACGTCGCAGAATATACAAAGGCAGGTCGTTTGCATCTTGTTTGTACCAGAAAAAATATGCACTCAAGCCAACACTGATCTTAAATGTGCAGTCAAGTGTAACTGTGTTTCCTTCAGTAGCTCTGACATCTCCCTGCTGTCTGCTTCACTGTGTCTTCTCCTTTACACTCTGGGGAAGAAGAGACCATGCAGAGGAAGAGATGAATCAATAAAGATGATGGATTAAAGGAGAACAATCAGTAGCTTTAAACAGTTACCTAGAAACATGTTGTAGTTTCTATCTTACCAAAGAAGAGAGCAGCAAGAATAATCCACAGCCAATGTTCCATCTCTACAACAAGGTTTAAATCAGCAGCAGGAAGTAGCTGATGTTCAGCATTCAGTGTGAGGATGGTTCTCTTCACAGCAGCACTTATTATTGACTGGATGGTTGAACACAGTGCAGAAGACGTGCGCCGCCTACTTGATAATGTGGCCCTCTAGTGGAAGTGAACAGCTCAGTACAACAGTGTGGAGAAAAGGCTTCCAGCAGCTTGTCAGTGTGTCAGCTGGTGTTTTTGTACAGAGTGTTGGTGTTTCCTGTCACTGTGGGCTTCACAGCACAGTAGAACACAGCAGAGTCTGTCACTGCAGCAGAGGAGATCTGCAGATCCACTCGTTTCTTTTCTTCAGACAGGTCAGTGAAGAACCTGGTGTCCGATTCAAGTGATTCTGCTTTTTTTGTGAAATTAAACCCTGAGATAGACAGGAGGAACTCTGGTGGTTCTCCTGGATATTGTCGATACCAGAAGAAATAATCAGTTCCAGCTGCTTCTTTGGTGAATATGGAAGTTCCTCTCTCTTCTATAGTTCAGGAACATCTTAGCTCCTCCCTAAATCTCTCTGTCTCCACGTGAAGTCAGATTAGTGAGAGGTGTTTCATCTAGAGAGAAATCTGTTTAAAATTATCTTAATCTAATAAGAATTGTACTTCATAGCCAACATTTAAAAGGTCTTGATCACCACAACACAAGCTGCTTTTCAAATGAAACCTATGATCAGATTGGGCTTAGAGATAAACTGAATCCAATGACAAAGTGAGAGGACCTAGGATTGAACCCTGTGGTACTCCACATGAAATGAAAGACTGACAGAAAAATAGAGACACATATTGTAAGTTCATTAAGACTACTTAATTTGATTTTAACCTGTGAGAAAAAGGACAGATTCAATGATTGATTTTAACATTTGAACCTGTGGAGAAGAATCAAAGGCAGTCCATGTGTTTGTATGGTAGGGAACAATTGTTCCTACATTTCAAATGATCAAGCAGCTAAACTACATTACTGTATCCTCACAAACTATTGATGTTTATCAGAGAGAGACTCCCTCTGGAGGATGTTGGGCAGTATTGTGTTGTCTTTGCTCCAAAGGTTTTTGTACAGAGTGTTGGTGTTTCCTGTCACTGTGGGCTTCACAGCACAGTAGAACACAGCAGAGTCTGTCACTGCAGCAGAGGAGATCTGCAGATCCACTCGTTTCTTTCCTTCAGACAGGTCAGTGAAGAACCTGGTGTCCGATTTAAGGGATTCTGCTTTTTTTGTGAAATTAACCGCTGAGATAGACAGGAGGAACTCTGGTGGTTCTCCTGGATATTGTCGATACCAGAAGAAATAATCATCACCAGCTGCCTGTTTGGAGTATCTGTAGGACAGAGTAACAGTGCTGCCTTCTGGACTGAACTCTTCTGTTTTGACTGGAGTCAGATCTTCACAGCTGACGCCTGAGGGAAAGATGAACTCTGTTATCTAATGTTATAAAAGTCATTTTAGCAGAACCACACTCAGAAAGCAATGACACTGATTTTGTATCCATCTACTGACCGGATAAGATTGCAAACAATATCAGAGAAAAAGCTGAGTTCTGCAGGGACAGCATGTTGGATGAAGGTGATGATGATGGTCTGTGTTGAACTCTGGTGAATATGGAAGTGCCTCTCTCTTCTATAGTTCAGGAACATCTTAGCTCCTCCCTGAATCTCTCGGTCTCCTCTTAGATCTGTATTTCACTTCTCTCAGTTACACTTCCTCCTGGGTAACAGATCCAAAGGCAGTCTGTAAATAAAAAGTCAGAGGACCTAGGATTGAACCCTGTAGGATTGAACCCTGTAGGACCTCACGATTTATCACAGAATGACAGAGAATTTTATTTTGTGAAGAAAAAAAGCAATTAAAATGTGAGTGTGTGATGGGTACCAGTTTATCAAGAGAGTTGATTTAAAGTGTTTGATCATTGAGTAAAAAAAAAGTAACAATGACGGACGTTAAGGTAAATTCAGATTAGTGAGAGGTGTTTCATCGAGAGAGAAATCTGTTTAAAATGATCTTAATATAATAAGAATGTTGCTTCATACACGACATTTAAAAGGTCTTGAACACCACAACACAAGCTGCTGTTCCAATAGAACCTATGATCACATTGTGCTTAGAGATAAACTGAATCCAATAACAAAGTGAGAACACCTAGGATTGATCCCTGTGGTACACCACATGCAATCACAGACTGACAGAAAAACTGAACAACTTATTGTAAGCTCATGGAGACTACTTACTTTTATTTCAAGCTTTGATAAAAGGCCTGATTCACTGATTGAGTTAAACATGTTAACTTGCAGATGTTAATCAAAGTAGTACATGTGTTTGTATGGTAGTGAACAAGTGTACATATATTTCAAATGATCAAGTAGGTAAACTACATTATTGTTTAATCACAAGCTATTGATGTTTAACAGAGAGAGGCTCCCTCTGGTGGATGTTGTGCAGTATTGTATTGTCTTTGCTCCAAAGGTTTTTGTACAGAGTGTGGTGTTTCCTGTCACTGTGGGCTGCAGAGCACAGTAGAACACAGCAGAGTCTGTCACTGCAGCAGAGGAGATGATCATATTGATTTGGTTTGACTCCACTATAATATTCAGTCCAGGGATCAGATTATTCATAATGTTTCCAGTTCCTAAATGAGAGATGATGAACTCTGGTGGTTTTCCTGGATATTGTCGATACCAGAAGAAATAATCACCACCAGCTGCCTGTTTGGAGTATCTGTAGGACAGAGTAACAGTGCTGCCTTCTGGACTGAACACTTCTTTCTGTAATGCAGTGAGATCTTCACAGCTGACCTCTGAAGAGAGGAGTAATTCAAAAGACTCAGTTAATAGATCACATTTTATCAACATTAGAAGTTAACGTCTTCATGCAGAATGTACGTACCTCTTAGAATGGAAACTAACAGTAGGGAATGTAAATAATAGTCTAATGACAGCATGTTGAATGAAGGTGATGATGAAGGTCTGTGTTGAACTCTGGTGAATATGGAAGTTCCTCTCTCTTCTATAGTTCAGGAACATCTTAGCTCCTCCCTGAATCTCTCTGTCTCCTCTTAGATCTGTATTTCACTTCTCAGTTACACTTCCTCCTGGGTAACAGATCCAAAGGCAGTCTGTAAATAAAAAGTCAGAGGACCTAGGATTGAACCCTGTGGTACACCACAATTAATCACAGACTGACAAAAAACAGAAACACGTATTTTAATTGCATGGAGACTACTTACTTTTATTTCAACCTGTGATGAAAGGCCAGATTCAATGGTTGAGTTCAACATTTTAACCTGTGGATGTGAATCAAAGGCAGTACATGTTGTTGTATAATAGTGAAATGTACCTACAGTATAATTCAAATGATCAAGCAGCTAAACTACATTACTGTATGATCACAAACTATTGATGTTTGTCAGAGAGAGACTCCCTCTGGTGGATGGTGTGCAGTATTGTGTTGTCTTTGCTCCAAAGGTTTTTGTACAGAGTTGTGGTGTTTCCTGTCACTGTGGGCTTCACAGCACAGTAGTACACAGCAGAGTCTGTCTCTTTAGCTGAGATGATCTCCAGATCAACTTGTTTCTCTGTTTTGTCAATGTGAGCAGAGAAATCAGATTCAGTGGGATGGATCACTCCTGCCTCTGTGATGTAGAGCAGGAACTCTGGTCTGGATCTCTGGTATTGTCGGTACCACTGGATACTGTAGATAGTCCCCTCATATTTACATGTCAGGCTGATGTTTCTGCCCTCTGCAACATGTTCTTCACTTCTTTCTGGCTTTATGCTGTTCATGGAGCCCAGGGCTGCAAAATGAGAATTATTCATGTCAGTTAGTCTGCATGAGATTTTAACATTAAGAGACTCAACGGAGGCTCTTCAATTTCCTGTCATCTTTGATCAGTTTGAGATAAAACATGACCAAATGTCTCCATAGATCACAACGGTTGCTGCCTTACACAATCAAACCTCCAGTTATGAAATCTCTGGCTAATACAGCGGGTTAAATGAGACTTTATCTCTGTTCCAACACTCACCTATGAAGAGAGAGAAGAGTAAACAGAGGTAAAGCAACATGTCTTTGGAGATGGTAAAGTCGAACAGTCAGCAGATGAGTTCTTCTCCTGCAGAAGTGAAGCAGGAAACAGCCTCTCTGCTGCTCAGCCCTTCTCCTCAACATCAGATGATTGTGCGTTTAGATCCTCAAACATCTCACAAATCATCTCATTGGTTGATATAAACGTCAGTGGGCGGGGCCAGAGAATCATGTTTTACTCGTTTTAAACCATCAAAATACATTTCTCATATTTAAAACATTTAGTTCTCTTTGTGTTTCTCACTGACTCATACATTGAAATGTACAAAAACTTAGCAATGACGTTGGCGTTAACGTGAAGTCAGATTAGTGAGAGGTGTTTCATCTAGAGAGAAATCTGCTTAAAAATATCTTGATCTAATCTGAATATTGATTCACATTTGTCATTTAAAAGGTCTTGATCACCACAACACAAGCTGCTTTTCAAATGGAACCTATGATCAGATTGGGCTTAGAGATAAACTGAATCCAATGACAAAGTGAGAGGACCTAGGATTGAACCCTGTGGTACACCACATGAAATGAAAGACTGACAGAAAAATAGAGACACATATTGTAAGTTCATTAAGACTACTTAATTTGATTTTAACCTGTGAGAAAAGGGACAGATTCAATGATTGATTTTAACATTTGAACCTGTGGAGAAGAATCAAAGGCAGTCCATGTGTTTGTATGGTAGGGAACAATTGTTCCACATTTCAAATGATCAAGCAGCTAAACTACATTACTCTATCCTCACAAACTATTGATGTTTATCAGAGAGAGACTCCCTCTGGTGGATGTTGGGCAGTATTGTGTTGTCTTTGCTCCAAAGGTTTTTGTACAGAGTGTTGGTGTTTCCTGTCACTGTGGGCTTCACAGCACAGTAGAACACAGCAGAGTCTGTCACTGCAGCAGAGGAGATCTGCAGATCCACTCGTTTCTTTCCTTCAGACAGGTCAGTGAAGAACCTGGTGTCCGATTTAAGGGATTCTGCTTTTTTTGTGAAATTAGCCCCTGAGATAGACAGGAGGAACTCTGGTGGTTCTCCTGGATATTGTCGATACCAGAAGAAATAATCATCACCAGCTGCCTGTTTGGAGTATCTGTAGGACAGAGTAACAGTGCTGCCTTCTGGACTGAACTCTTCTGTTTTGACTGGAGTCAGATCTTCACAGCTGACGCCTGAGGGAAAGATGAACTCTGTTATCTAATGTTATAAAAGTCATTTTAGCAGAACCACACTCAGAAAGCATTGACACTGATTTTGTATCCATCTACAAACCGGATAAGATTGCAAACAATATCAGAGAAAAAGCTGAGTTCTGCAGGGACAGCATGTTGAATGAAGGTGATGATGATGGTCTGTGTTGAACTCTGGTGAATATTGAAGTGCCTCTCTCTTCTATAGTTCAGGAACATCTTAGCTCCTCCCTGAATCTCTCTGTCTCCTCTTAGATCTGTATTTCACTTCTCTCAGTTACACTTCCTCCTGGGTAACAGATCCAAAGGCAGTCTGTAAATAAAAAGTCAGAGGACCTAGGATTGAACCCTGTAGGATTGAACCCTGTAGGACCTCACGATTAATCACAAAATGACAGAGAATTTTATTTTGTGAAGAAAAAAAGCAATTAAAATGTGAGTGTGTGATGGGTACCAGTTTATCAAGAGAGTTGATTTAAAGTGTTTGATCATTGAGTAAAAAAAAAGTAACAATGACGGACGTTAAGGTAAATTCAGATTAGTGAGAGGTGTTTCATCGAGAGAGAAATCTGTTTAAAATGATCTTAATATAATAAGAATGTTGCTTCATACACAACATTTAAAAGGTCTTGAACACCACAACACAAGCTGCTGTTCCAATAGAACCTATTATCACATTGTGCTCAGATATAAACTGAATCCAATAACAAAGTGAGAACACCTAGGATTGATCCCTGTGGTACACCACATGCAATCACAGACTGACAGAAAAACTGAACAACTTATTGTAAGCTCATGGAGACTACTTACTTTTATTTCAAGCTTTGATAAAAGGCCTGATTCACTGATTGAGTTAAACATGTGAACTTGCAGATGTTAATCAAAGTAGTACATGTGTTTGTATGGTAGTGAACAAGTGTACATATATTTCAAATGATCAAGCAGGTAAACTACATTACTGTATCCTCACAAACTATTGATGTTTATCAGAGACAGACTCCCTCTGGTGGATGTTGTGTAGTATTGTGTTGTCTTTGCTCCAAAGGTTTTTGTACAGAGTGTTGGTGTTTCCTGTCACTGTGGGCTTCACAGCACAGTAGAACACAGCAGAGTCTGTCACTGCAGCAGAGGAGATCTGCAGACCCACACGTTTCTTTCCTTCAGACAGGTCAGTGAAGAACCTGGTGTCCGATTTAAGGGATTCTGCTTTGTTTGTGAAATTAACCCCTGAGATAGACAGGAGGAACTCTGGTGGTTCTCCTGGATATTGTCGATACCAGAAGAAATAATCATTTCCAGCTGCTTCTTTGGAGTATCTGTAGGACAGAGTAACAGTGCTGCCTTCTGGACTGAACCCTTCTTTCTGTAATGCAGTGAGATCTTCACAGCTGACCCCTGAAGAGAGGAGTAATTCAAAAGACTCAGTTAATAGATCACATTTGATCAACATTAGAAGTTAACGTTTTCATGCAGAATGTTACGTACCTCTTATGACTGAAACTAAAAAGAAAAAAATGACACAATGATGTAATGACAACATGTTGAATGAAGGTGATGATGAAGGTCTGTGTTGAACTCTGGTGAATATGGAAGTTCCTCTCTCTTCTATAGTTCAGGAACATCTTAGCTCCTCCCTGAATCTCTCTGTCTCCTCTTAGATCTGTATTTCACTTCTCTCAGTTACACTTCCTCTCTGCTGGTGGTTGAGTTGTTTGAACATTAGTTGTGTTGTTTCCCTAAAGTCTATCAGAGAGAGACTCCCTCTGGTGGATGCTGTGCAGTATTGTGTTGTCTTTGCTCCAAAGGTTTTTGTACAGAGTGTTGGTGTTTCCTGTCACTGTGGGCTTCACAGCACAGTAGTACACAGCAGAGTCTGTCACTGCAGCAGAGGAGAGGCTCACTTTGATTTCGTTTGACTTGATTTTGTTTTTCTCCACTTTAAACTTCAGTCCAGGGATTGGATCTTTAATTGTTCCTCCAGTTCCTAAATGAGAGAAGATGAACTCTGGTGGTTTTCCTGGATATTGTCGATACCAGAAGAAACTATCACCACCAGCTGCTTCTTTGGAGTAATTGTAGGACAGAGTAACAGTGCTGCCTTCTGGACTGAACAATTCTTTCTGTAATGCAGTGAGATCTTCACAGCTGACCTCTGAAGAGAGGAGTAATTCAAAAGACTCAGTTAATAGATCACATTTGATCAACATTAGAAGTTAACGTCTTCATGCAGAATGTTACGTACCTCTTAGAATGGAAACTAACAGTAGGGAATGTAAATAATAGTCTAATGACAGCATGTTGAATGAAGGTGATGATGATGGTCTGTGTTGAACTCTGGTGAATATGGAAGTTCCTCTCTCTTCTATAGTTCAGGAACATCTTAGCTCCTCCCTGAATCTCTCTGTCTCCACGTGAAGTCAGATTAGTGAGAGGTGTTTCATCTAGAGAGAAATCTGTTTAAAATTATCTTAATCTAATAAGAATTGTACTTCATACCCAACATTTAAAAGGTCTTGATCACCACAACACAAGCTGCTTTTCAAATGGAACCTATGATCAGATTGGGCTTAGAGATAAACTGAATCCAATGACAAAGTGAGAGGACCTAGGATTGAGCCCTGTGGTACACCACATGAAATCAAAGACTGACAGAAAAATAGAGACACATATTGTAAGTTCATTAAGACTACTTAATTTGATTTTAACCTGTGAGAAAAGGGACAGATTCAATGATTGATTTTAACATTTGAACCTGTGGAGAAGAATCAAAGGCAGTCCATGTGTTTGTATGGTAGGGAACAATTGTTCCTACATTTCAAATGATCAAGCAGCTAAACAACATTATTGTATCCTCACAAACTATTGATGTTTATCAGAGAGAGACTCCCTCTGGTGGATGTTGTGCAGTATTGTGTTGTCTTTGCTCCAAAGGTTTTTGTACAGAGTGTTGGTGTTTCCTGTCACTGTGGGCTTCACAGCACAGTAGAACACAGCAGAGTCTGTCACTGCAGCAGAGGAGATCTGCAGATCCACTCGTTTCTTTCCTTCAGACAGGTCAGTGAAGAACCTGGTGTCCGATTTAAGGGATTCTGCTTTTTTTTGTGAAATTAACCCCTGAGATAGACAGGAGGAACTCTGGTGGTTCTCCTGGATATTGTCGATACCAGAAGAAATAATCATTTCCAGCTGCTTCTTTGGAGTATCTGTAGGACAGAGTAACAGTGCTGCCTTCTGGACTGAACAATTCTTTCTGTAATGCAATGAGATTTCCACAGCTGACCCCTGAAGAGAGGAGTAATTCAAAAGACTCAGTTAATAGATCACATTTGATCAACATTAGAAGTTAACTTCTTCATGCAGAATGTCACGTACCTCTTAGAATGGAAACTAACAGTAGGGAATGTAAATAATAGTCTAATGACAGCATGTTGAATGAAGGTGATGATGATGGTCTGTGTTGAACTCTGGTGAATATGGAAGTTCCTCTCTCTTCTATAGTTCAGGAACATCTTAGCTCCTCCCTGAATCTCTCTGTCTCCTCTTAGATCTGTACTTCACTTCTCAGTTACACTTCCTCCTGGATAACAGATCCAAAGGCAGTCTGTAAATAAAAAGTCAGAGGACCTAGGATTGAACCCTGTGGGATGCCACGATTAATCACAGACCAACAGAGAATGTTATTGTCTAAATATAAGAACAAAAGCAATCAAAACTTGAATCTGTGATGCAAACCAGTTCATGGAGAGAGGTGATTTAAAGTGTTTGATCAGTCAGTTTAAAAAAAACATAGCAATAACAATGACGGGCGTTAACGTGAAGTCAGATTAGTGAGAGGTTTTTCATCTAGAGAAAAATCTGTTTAAAATTATCATAATCTAATACAATTTTTTCTTCATACCCAACATTTAAAAGGTCTTGAACACCACAACACAAGCTGCTGTTTCAATAATAGAACCTATGATCACATTGTGCTCAGAGATAATGACAAAGTGAAAGGACCTAGGATTGAACCCTGTGGTACACCACATGCAATCTCAGACTGACAGAAAAACTTAAACATTTTTTGTTTGTTTGTGGAGACTACCTACTTTAACTTTTACCTGTTATAAAACGCCAGATTAACTGATTGAGTTAAACATTGGAACCTTTGGATATGAATCAAAGGCAGTACATGTGTTTGTATGGTAGGGAACAATTGTACATATAATTCAAATGATCAAGCATGTCAATGACATTACTGTAAAATCAAATACTATTGATGTTTAACAGAGAGAGACTCCCTCTGGTGGATGTTGTGCAGTATTGTGTTGTCTTTGCTCCAAAGGTTTTTGTACAGAGTTGTGGTGTTTCCTGTCACTGTGGGCTGCAGAGCACAGTAGTACACAGCAGAGTCTGTCACTGCAGCAGAGGAGATGCTCAGATCTATGTTCTTTTCTGCAGACAGTTTAGAAGAGAACTTTGTGTCTGATTTCACAGACTCTGCTAGTCTTGTAAAACTTGTTCCTGAGATGTAGAGAAGAAACTCTGGTTGTTTTCCTGGATATTGTCGATACCAGAAGAAATCATCACTAGCCGTTATAGTTTTGGAGTATCTGTAGGACAGAGTAACAGTGCTGCCTTCTGGACTGAACAATTCTTTCTGTAATGCAGTGAGATCTTCACAGCTGACCCCTGAAGAGAGGAGTAATTCAAAAGACTCAGTTAATAGATCACATTTGATCAACATTAGAAGTTAACGTCTTCATGCAGAATGTCACGTACCTCTTAGAATGGAAACTAACAGTAGGGAATGTAAATAATAGTCTAATGACAGCATGTTGAATGAAGGTGATGATGATGGTCTGTGTTGAACTCTGGTGAATATGGAAGTTCCTCTCTCTTCTATAGTTCAGGAACATCTTAGCTCCTCCCTGAATCTCTCTGTCTCCTCTTAGATCTGTATTTCACTTCTCTCAGTTACACTTCCTCCTGGGTAACAGATCCAAAGGCAGTCTGTAAATTGAACATTAGAGAACCTAGGATTGAACCCTGTGGTACACCACAAGAAATATCAGACCAGCAATCAAAACTTGAGTCTGTGATGTGTACCAGTTTATTGAGAGAGGTGATTTGAAGTGTTTGATCATTCGGTAGAAAAAACGTAACAATGACGGGCGTTAACGTGAAGTCAGATTACTGAGAGGTGTTTCATCGAGAGACAAATCTGTTTAAAAGGATCTTAATCTAATAAGAATATTTCTTCAGTCCTAACATTTAGAAGGTCTTGAACACCACAACACAAGCTGCTGTTCCAATAGAACCTATGATCACATTGTGCTTAAAGATAAACTGAATCCAATGACAAACTGAGAGGACCTAGGATTGAACCCTGTGGTACACCACAAGAAATCACAGACTCACAGAAAAATTTTAAAGAATGTATTTTAAGTTCATGGAGACTACATACTTTTATTTCAGCCTGTGACAAAAGGCCAGCTCCAGGAAGCCTTCTCTCTCTCACACCTGCTGCTGATTCCAGAGCCTCGGTGTGATCTTTGATGGATTATTGTTAAATGTGTGTGTGGTGGAGGATTTAGGTAAGTTTGGGATACCCTCTACATCTTTTCAGATGCATACATTTTCAGGGGAAAAGGCAAAGTTCCAACATTTTCTGAAAAAAGTCAGAATTCAGAATTCTCAGAAAAAGGTTTGAATTCGTTTTCCCCCCAAAAGGTCACAATATCTAGATTTTCTGAACATTTCTGATGTCTGGTGTTTTCTGAAAAATATCTAAATTTTGAGTCTGAATTAGGAGAATTTCAGGAAAATGTCAGGATTTTGAAATTATTGGATTGAGATTTTCAGAATAAACTCAATAATGTTATAGTCTTTTTTTGATTTTTTTATGATTTTTTCAGAAATCTTAGATTTTTTCAGAAACTCAAACTGTTGATATTCCCCGTAAAGTCAAAAGTTGAGATATTCAGGAAAAAAAATCACAATATTGGGGTTTCTTTTGGAGAAAAAAACAGATTTAGAAAAAGTAAACATTTTGAGATTTTCAGAAAATGTTCAGAATTTGTAGATGTCCTTACTGCCTGTGCTGCAGCAACCTCTTTTCACCCTCTGTCTGAAACCAGAGCCCAGTCTGCTCTGATTGGTTAGCTCCATAGAGATGTTGATATGGGAATAAGCAAAGGAGTCTAATGGAGGCCTTTCAGGCAAAACTAAAGTCTCCTGATCAGATATAACAGGAACTACAAAGCTGGTTATCAGCCGACTCTTTGAAACCATGATTTCCTCCTCAGGCTTTCGAACCCACATTAAATCGGCCATTTGTTGTATCATTTGACTCATGAACAGCATGAAGGGATCGATCGGCATCTAAGAATTAAAAAAAAGGCAACCTGGATCTGCAAATAAGAGAGTACTATTGGAATAAATGTATTGATGTGATGTTTGGATTTTTCAAGCATTGGATTTCCCTAAAAAAGGCAAAACAGGCAGGCCTGTCAGGTTGCTCTGTCCTTTCACAATACTCCATTGATTTTTCAGAAAAAGTATTGACTATACCTCAATCTGTATGGATATACATGATATATGATATATGCAAGAGAATAAGAGTCTGTCTAATGGACTGGAAACTTTGAAGAGGAGGAACTGGTGTCCGTCAGGAAGAAGCTGTGGAGCAAAGAATATAATGAGTCAGCAATCCAGAGGGGGAAGAAGTACTCTCATTATTTACTTCAGTAAAAGTAGTAATACTGCAGTGTACAAAAGTAAAATTCCTGCATTCAAATGTAACCTCAATAAGAGTCAAAAAGTATTAGCATAAAAAAAATACTTTACGTATCAAAAGTAAAAGTATGCGTTATGCAAAGTGGCCATTTTAAGCACCAGGGGCCTCATTTATAAACGGTGCGTACGCTCAAAAGATGGCGTACGCCAGTTTCTACGCAATGTTTGCGATTTATAAAAAACAAACTTGACGGAAAAATGTGCGGTCCTCCACGCACACTCTGACCCATGCGTACGCACTACGCACAAAAACGGGAGAGACGAGAAACTGCGGCACCGTTGGCAGAAGGAAGAATGGAGAGGAATATGTGGAAATAATCCCATCAATAAAACGCTACCTCTCATTTATCAGATATGAAGAATTCATTTTCACAAATTGATTAAAGCCAATCTTAAAATGATGAAACTAACGCCTGTTTGAGACTCCTCAGCGCACACACACACATTGGAGAAATAAATAAATCCGGAAATGTTATTGATCACCCCTCGATGATGTTCTCTTGTTAAGAAATGTATTCTCATAAATGATGCGGTAAACTGAAGGACAGAATGACTTTAAACTGACGCCGTGTAGCTTTTCTACAGGTTATAGATCCGAGCATGGTTTGATATTCCATCACGTTTAATCGTGTTTTATGCCGTTCGCCAATAGAGAACCGCAGTGACGCGTCCTAAAACCCGGAAGTAAGTTAGCATTTTTACCACTTCCGGTTCCTTCGTCAAAAAGCAATGCAATTTCTCCATAGGGTTTTGGAAAATAGCTCCAAATAAGGTCTGTGTTTGACACAAAATTAAGAGATAGATCACGTTTTGTTCTACCACATTAAATCCATCAGCAGTGACCCCGCTGGTGATTTCTGAAGAGTTTACGTGTCGGAAAAACGATGGTTGTTAACAAGTGGCATTAGTGGACTACAGAAATGGTCGAGGCCGTTGTACGTCATTACGCCGATTACGTAAACACTCCCGCTAAATTTCTTTCCCCCTGTGTTCTGCTTGAAAGAGAGTTTATGCCTATCTTAAGTATCTGTAGTATCTTTAGTATCTTTAGTATCTATATCTTTATCTGACCATCATCATTTATAGTCGTTAATAGTCGTTTTTGGCACCGTAGTTTTACACATTATAGAATAGTTAATTTCCAGTGTTTTCCAATTTTACTCGGCAGTTTGTTTTTTGCTTTGTTAAGCTTTGTTAAAATATGCAAGCGCGCGAAAGTCAGTTGAGGCGATCTTAAGTTGGCGTGACGTTGAGTAGTGCGACCCTGCCGTTCTAGCTTGTAGTTCCTTTATAGCATAACGTTAGCATTTTGCTTCTGGCGACTAGATTTATGATTCGAAAATTATAAAAGTAGCGTAGATATGTGGAGATTATCTGGCTGAACAAAACGTGATCCCTCTCTTAAATGTGTTTCAACCACAGACCTTATTTTGAGCTATTTTCCAAAACCCTATGGAGAAATTGCATTGTTTTTTGACGATGGAACCGGAAGAAGTTTACTTCCGGTTTTAGGACGCGTCACTGCGGTTCTCTATAGCCTACTTGATAAGTCGATCGTAAAACACAGGAGGTATGGAAACTAAGAACACCATATGTGGTAAATTGTACAGCTGATATAACACAACACATTAGTTGTATTTCCTTTAACTGGTGGATTATGGATCTACTGTATAGCTGCTGATCGACAGCTGGAACACAAACCACCAAATACAAAACAATAATTTGGATCCAGTCGTCATGACTCCACTCCAGAGGGATTCCCCGATCATTTCTTCTCCTGTCCCCGGTACAAACACACTGCCTGAGGAAGGTTATGTGTATTTTGTCATTAACCTTTTTCGGACCACTTATTTATTTATTTTGGTGACGATCCGACCTCCATGCTGCTCCTCTGGTTCAGACTGCAGCCACCATGCTGCTCCTCTGGTTCAGACTGCAGCCTCCATGCTGCTCCTCTGGTTCAGACTGCAGCCTCCATGCTGCTCCTCTGGTTCAGACTGCAGCCTCCATGCTGCTCCTCTGGTTCAGACTGCAGCCTCCATGCTGCTCCTCTGGTTCAGACTGCAGCCACCATGCTGCTCCTCTGGTTCAGACTGCAGCCACCATGCTGCTCCTCTGGTTCAGACTGCAGCCTCCATGCTGCTCCTCTGGTTCAGACTGCAGCCTCCATGCTGCTCCTCTGGTTCAGACTGCAGCCTCCATGCTGCTCCTCTGGTTCAGACTGCAGCCACCATGCTGCTCCTCTGGTTCAGACTGCAGCCACCATGCTGCTCCTCTGGTTCAGACTGCAGCCACCAAACAATATGATTTATCTCCACCTCCCCAAAATAACCAAAATCTGACACGGTGTGAGATGTCTTTTTTAGCTGTTCTGTCGTCATTTCCTGCGATCTTCTTCCTGCAGTCAGTCAGAATGAATGAATGAATGGGCGTTTCTTTGACTATTTATAGGCAAATATGGGCGTTACGTGAAGCCCGCGAAAGCAGCGCCGCATTTCGAGTCGATTGTGATTTATAAAGGGAAACCGGCGTAGGATGTGCCGTACGCAAGTCCTGAGCCGGTACGCAGTCTTTTATAAATCGGAAAATGTCTGTGCGTATTTATTTGCTTTGTCCTACGTAAGCAACCTTCCCACGTCAATCCTACGCAAGGCTTTATAAATGAGGCCCCTGGTCTTTTTGGTTGTTAAAACGACTGATGGGGGTAAAGGTGGGGTTTATTTGAATGACTTTATACAGTACTGGGTTGCTTCCTCTATGATATAATGTGTGTCGATTTATATTGTTTATTAATATCCTAAATCTGCTATGTCAGTCAATCCGTAAAACACACGTAGTGAAGTAAAAAGTACAACATTTGCCTACAAAATGTAATGAAGTAAAAGTATAAATTAGTAAAAAAAGTACAATTACCTCAATGTTTTACTTCCGTACAGTATGAGTAAATTTACTTAGTTACATTACACCACTGCAATAATCTAACGCTAGTTCTTCACCGTGAACTGTTCCACCTCACACTGCAGTGAATCGTATGTTAGTCAGGACCAGTTTAACCAGTTAATCCACTTTCAGGAGCCGGTGGACGGACAGGCCAGACCGACTGCTCTTCATCTTTGAAGTCTCCCTCAGAGGTTGGATGTGTGTCACTTTGAGAGGAGAAGTCGTACTGTTCGAGGTGTCCACTTGATGGAGATGTTGTTCAGAAAAAGGCGGGATCTGAAGTGTGTGAATGTTCAGGGAGAAGCTGCAGAGGTTTTTGTACAGCGTTGTGGTGTTTCCTGTCACTGTGGGCTTCACAGCACAGTAGTACACAGCAGAGTCTGTCACTGCAGCAGAGGAGAGGCTCACTTTGATTAGGTTTGACTTGATTTTGTTTTTCTCCACTTTAAACTTCAGTCCAGGGATTGGATCTTTAATTATTCCTCCAGTTCCTAAATGAGAGAAGATGAACTCTGGTGGTTTTCCTGGATATTGTCGATACCAGAAGAAATAATCATCCAATTCAGCAACTTTGGAGTATCTGTAGGACAGAGTAACAGTGCTGCCTTCTGGACTGAACGCTTCTTTCTGTAATGCAGTGAGATCTTCACAGCTGACCCCTGAAGAGAGGAGTAATTCAAAAGACTCAGTTAATAGATCACATTTGATCAACATTAGAAGTTAACGTCTTCATGCAGAATGTTACGTACCTCTTAGAATGGAAACTAACAGTAGGGAATGTAAAAAATATTCTAATGACAGCATGTTGAATGAAGGTGATGATGATGGTCTGTGTTGAACTCTGGTGAATATGGAAGTTCCTCTCTCTTCTATAGTTCAGGAACATCTTAGCTCCTCCCTGAATCTCTCTGTCTCCACGTGAAGTCAGATTAGGGAGAGGTGTTTCATCTAGAGAGAAATCTGTTTAAAAGTATCTTAATCTAATAAGAATTGTACTTCATACCCAACATTTAAAAGGTCTTGATCACCACAACACAAGCTGCTTTTCAAATGGAACCTATGATCAGATTGGGCTTAGAGATAAACTGAATCCAATGACAAAGTGAGAGGACCTAGGATTGAACCCTGTGGTACTCCACATGAAATGAAAGACTGACAGAAAAATAGAGACACATATTGTAAGTTCATTAAGACTACTTAATTTGATTTTAACCTGTGAGAAAAAGGACAGATTCAATGATTGATTTTAACATTTGAACCTGTGGAGAAGAATCAAAGGCAGTCCATGTGTTTGTATGGTAGGGAACAATTGTTCCTACATTTCAAATGATCAAGCAGCTAAACTACATTACTGTATCCTTACAAACTATTGGTGTTTATCAGAGAGAGGCTCCCTCTGGTGGATGTTGGGCAGTATTGTGTTGTCTTTGCTCCAAAGGTTTTTGTACAGAGTGTTGGTGTTTCCTGTCACTGTGGGCTTCACAGCACAGTAGTACACAGCACAGTCTGTCACTGCAGCAGAGGAGATCTGCAGATCCACTCGTTTCTTTCCTTCAGACAGGTCAGTGAAGAACCTGGTGTCCGATTTAAGGGATTCTGCTTTTTTGTGAAATTAACCCCTGAGATAGACAGGAGGAACTCTGGTGGTTCTCCTGGATATTGTCGATACCAGAAGAAATAATCAGTTCCAGCTGCTTCTTTGGAGTATCTGTAGGACAGAGTAACAGTGCTGCCTTCTGGACTGAACTCTTCTGTTTTGACTGGAGTCAGATCTTCACAGCTGACGCCTGAGGGAAAGATGAACTCTGTTATCTAATGTTATAAAAGTCATTTTAGCAGAACCACACTCAGAAAGCATTGACACTGATTTTGTATCCATCTACTAACCGGATAAGATTGCAAACAATATCAGAGAAAAAGCTGAGTTCTGCAGGGACAGCATGTTGAATGAAGGTGATGATGATGGTCTGTGTTGACCTCTGGTGAATATGGAAGTTCCTCTCTCTTCTATAGTTCAGGAACATCTTAGCTCCTCCCTGAATCTCTCTGTCTCCTCTTAGATCTGTATTTCACTTCTCAGTTACACTTCCTCCTGGGTAACAGATCCAAAGGCAGTCTGTAAATAAAAAGTCAGAGGACCTAGGATTGAACCCTGTAGGATTGAACCCTGTAGGATTGAACCCTGTAGGACCTCACGATCAATCACAGAATGACAGAGAATTTTATTTTGTGAAGAAAAAAAGCAATTAAAATGTGAGTGTGTGATGGGTACCAGTTTATCAAGAGAGTTGATTTAAAGTGTTTGATCATTGAGTAAAAAAAAAGTAACAATGACGGACGTTAAGGTAAATTCAGATTAGTGAGAGGTGTTTCATCTAGAGAGAAATCTGTTTAAAATGATCTTAATATAATAAGAATGTTGCTTCATACACAACATTTAAAAGGTCTTGGACACCACAACACAAGCTGCTGTTCCAATAGAACCTATTATCACATTGTGCTCAGATATAAACTGAATCCAATAACAAAGTGAGAACACCTAGGATTGAACCCTGTGGTACACCACATGCAATCACAGACTGACAGAAAAACTGAACAACTTATTGTAAGCTCATGGAGACTACTTACTTTTATTTCAAACTTTGATAAAAGGCCTGATTCACTGATTGAGTTAAACATGTTAACTTGCAGATGTTAATCAAAGTAGTACATGTGTTTGTATGGTAGTGAACAAGTGTACATATATTTCAAATGATCAAGCAGCTAAACTACATTACTGTATCCTCACAAACTATTGATGTTTATCAGAGAGAGACTCCCTCTGGTGGATGTTGTGTAGTATTGTGTTGTCTTTGCTCCAAAGGTTTTTGTACAGAGTGTTGGTGTTTCCTGTCACTGTGGGCTTCACAGCACAGTAGAACACAGCAGAGTCTGTCACTGCAGCAGAGGAGATCTGCAGATCCACTCGTTTCTTTCCTTCAGACAGGTCAGTGAAGAACCTGGTGTCCGATTTAAGGGATTCTGCTTTGTTTGTGAAATTAGCCCCTGAGATAGACAGGAGGAACTCTGGTGGTTCTCCTGGATATTGTCGATACCAGAAGAAATAATCATTTCCAGCTGCTTGTTTGGAGTATCTGTAGGACAGAGTAACAGTGCTGCCTTCTGGACTGAACAATTCTTTCTGTAATGCAGTGAGATCTTCACAGCTGACCCCTGAAGAGAGGAGTAATTCAAAAGACTCAGTTAATAGATCACATTTGATCAACATTAGAAGTTAACGTTTTCATGCAGAATGTTACGTACCTCTTAGAATGGAAACTAACAGTAGGGAATGTAAATAATATTCTAATGACAGCATGTTGAATGAAGGTGATGATGATGGTCTTTGTTGAACTCTGGTGAATATGGAAGTTCCTCTCTCTTCTATAGTTCAGGAACATCTTAGCTCCTCCCTGAATCTCTCTGTCTCCTCTTAGATCTGTATTTCACTTCTCTCAGTTACACTTCCTCCTGGGTAACAGATCCAAAGGCCGTCTGTAAATAGAACATGAGAGGACCTATGATTTATCCCTGTGGTACACCACATGAAATCACAGACTGAGAGAAAACAGAACAACTTATTTTATGTTCATGGAGACTACTTACTTTTATTTCAACCTCTGTTTAACCTGATTAACTGACTGAAACATTTGAACCTGTGGATGTGAATTGAACCTGTGGATGTGAATCAAAGGCAGTACATGTGTTTGTATGGTAGTGCAAAATTGTTCATAGATTTATATACCTGACATAAACCCTTAGAAATTATCAAGCAGGTCAAATAAATTACTGTATCCTCACAAACTATTGATGTTTAACAGAGAGATACTCCCTCTGGTGGATGTTGTGCAGTATTGTGTTGTCTTTGCTCCAAAGGTTTTTGTACAGAGTTGTGGTGTTTCCTGTCACTGTGGGCCTCAGAGCACAGTAGTACACAGCAGAGTCTGTCTCTTTAGCTGAGATGATCTCCAGATCAACTCGTTTCTCTGTTTTGTCAATGTGAGCAGAGAAATCAGATTCAGTGGGATGGATCACTCCTGCCTCTGTGATGTAGAGCAGGAACTCTGGTCTGGATCTCTGGTATTGTCGGTACCACTGGATATTGTAGATAGCCCCCTCATATTTACATGTCAGGCTGATGTTTCTGCCCTCTGCAACATGTTCTTCACTTCTTTCTGGCTTTATGCTGTTCATGGAGCCCAGGGCTGCAAAATGAGAATTATTCATGTCAGTTAGTCTGCAGGAGATTTTAACATTAAGAGACTCAACGGAGGTCTTCAATTTCCTGTCATCTTTGATCAGTTTGAGATAAAACATGACCAAATGTCTCCATAGATCACAACGGTTAATGCTACACAATCAAACCTCCAGTTATGAAATCTCTGGCTAATACAGCGGGTTAAATGAGACTTTATCTCTGTTCCAACACTCACCTATGAAGAGAGAGAAGAGTAAACAGAGGTAAAGCAACATGTCTTTGGAGATGGTAAAGTCGAACAGTCAGCAGATGAGTTCTTCTCCTGCAGAAGTGAAGCAGGAAACAGCCTCTCTGCTGCTCAGCCCTTCTCCTCAACATCAGATGATTGTGCTTTTAGTTCCTCAAACATCTCACAAATCATCTCATTGGTTGATATAAACGTCAGTGGGCGGGGCCAGAGAATCATTTTTTACTCGTTTTAAACCATCAAAATACATTTCTCATATTTAAAACATTTAGTTCTCTTTGTGTTTCTCACTGATACATACATTGAAATGTACAAAAACTTAGCAATGACGTTGGCGTTAACGTGAAGTCAGATTAGTGAGAGGTGTTTCATCTAGAGAGAAATCTGCTTAAAAATATCTTGATCTAATCAGAATATTGATTCACATTTGTCATTTAAAAGGTCTTGATCACCACAACACAAGCTGCTTTTCAAATGGAACCTATGATCAGATTGGGCTTAGAGATAAAGTGAATCCAATGACAAAGTGAGAGGACCTAGGATTGAGCCCTGTGGTACACCACATGAAATCACAGACTGACAGAAAAATAGAGACACATATTGTAAGTTCATTAAGACTACTTAATTTGATTTTAACCTGTGAGAAAAAGGACAGATTCAATGATTGATTTTAACATTTGAACCTGTGGAGAAGAATCAAAGGCAGTCCATGTGTTTGTATGGTAGGGAACAATTGTTCCTACATTTCAAATGATCAAGCAGCTAAACTACATTACTGTATCCTCACAAACTATTGATGTTTATCAGAGAGAGCTCCCTCTGGTGGATGTTGTGTAGTATTGTGTTGTCTTTGCTGCAAAGGTTTTTGTACAGAGTGTTGGTGTTTCCTGTCACTGTGGGCTCCACAGCACAGTAGAACACAGCAGAGTCTGTCACTGCAGCAGAGGAGATCTGCAGATCCACTCGTTTCTTTCCTTCAGACAGGTCAGTGAAGAACCTGGTGTCCGATTTAAGGGATTCTGCTTTTTTTTGTGAAATTAACCCCTGAGATAGACAGGAGGAACTCTGGTGGTTCTCCTGGATATTGTCGATACCAGAAGAAATAATCATCACCAGCTGCCTGTTTGGAGTATCTGTAGGACAGAGTAACAGTGCTGCCTTCTGGACTGAACTCTTCTGTTTTGACTGGAGTCAGATCTTCACAGCTGACGCCTGAGGGAAAGATGAACTCTGTTATCTAATGTTATAAAAGTCATTTTAGCAGAACCACACTCAGAAAGCATTGACACTGATTTTGTATCCATCTACAAACCGGATAAGATTGCAAACAATATCAGAGAAAAAGCTGAGTTCTGCAGGGACAGCATGTTGAATGAAGGTGATGATGATGGTCTGTGTTGAACTCTGGTGAATATTGAAGTGCCTCTCTCTTCTATAGTTCAGGAACATCTTAGCTCCTCCCTGAATCTCTCTGTCTCCTCTTAGATCTGTATTTCACTTCTCTCAGTTACACTTCCTCCTGGATAACAGATCCAAAGGCAGTCTGTAAATAAAAAGTCAGAGGACCTAGGATTGAACCCTGTAGGATTGAACCCTGTAGGATTGAACCCTGTAGGATTGAACCCTGTAGGACCTCACGATCAATCACAGAATGACAGAGAATTTTATTTTGTGAAGAAAAAAAGCAATTAAAATGTGAGTGTGTGATGGGTACCAGTTTATCAAGAGAGTTGATTTAAAGTGTTTGATCATTGAGTAAAAAAAAAGTAACATGACGGACGTTAAGGTAATTCAGATTAGTGAGAGGTGTTTCATCGAGAGAGAAATCTGTTTAAAATGATCTTATCTAATAAGAATGTGCTTCATACACAACATTTAAAAGGTCTTGAACACCACAACACAAGCTGTTCCAATAGAACCTATTATCACATTGTGCTCAGATATAAACTGAATCCAATAACAAAGTGAGAACACCTAGGATTGAACCCTGTGGTACACCACATGCAATCACAGACTGACAGAAAAACTGAACAATTTATTGTAAGCTCATGGAGACTACTTACTTTTATTTCAAGCTTTGATAAAAGGCCTGATTCACTGATTGAGTTAAACATGTTAACTTGCAGATGTTAATCAAAGTAGTACATGTGTTTGTATGGTAGTGAACAAGTGTACATATATTTCAAATGATCAAGCAGCTAAACTACATTACTGTATCCTCACAAACTATTGATGTTTATCAGAGAGAGACTCCCTCTGGAGGATGTTGTGCAGTATTGTGTTGTCTTTGCTCCAAAGGTTTTTGTACAGAGTGTTGGTGTTTCCTGTCACTGTGGGCCTCAGAGCACAGTAGAACACAGCAGAGTCTGTCACTGCAGCAGAGGAGATCTGCAGATCCACTCGTTTCTTTCCTTCAGACAGGTCAGTGAAGAACCTGGTGTCCGTTTTAAGGGATTCTGCTTTTTTTGTGAAATTAACCGCTGAGATAGACAGGAGGAACTCTGGTGGTTCTCCTGGATATTGTCGATACCAGAAGAAATAATCATTTCCAGCTGCTTGTTTGGAGTATCTGTAGGACAGAGTAACAGTGCTGCCTTCTGGACTGAACCCTTCTTTCTGTAATGCAGTGAGATCTTCACAGCTGACCCCTGAAGAGAGGAGTAATTCAAAAGACTCAGTTAATAGATCACATTTGATCAACATTAGAAGTTAACGTTTTCATGCAGAATGTTACGTACCTCTTATGACTGAAACTAGAAAGAAAAAAATGACACAATGATGTAATGACAACATGTTGAATGAAGGTGATGATGAAGGTCTGTGTTGAACTCTGGTGAATATGGAAGTTCCTCTCTCTTCTATAGTTCAGGAACATCTTAGCTCCTCCCTGAATCTCTTGTCTCCTCTTAGATCTGTATTTCACTTCTCTCAGTTACACTTCCTCTCTGCTGGTGGTTGAGTTGTTTGAACATTAGTTGTGTTGTTTCCCTAAAGTCTAACAGAGAGAGGCTCCCTCTGGTGGATGATGTGCAGTATTTTGTTGTCTTTGCTCCAAAGGTTTTTGTACAGAGTGTTGGTGTTTCCTGTCACTGTGGGCCTCACAGCACAGTAGTACACAGCAGAGTCTGTCACTGCAGCAGAGGAGAGGCTCACTTTGATTTCGTTGACTTGATTTGTTTTTCTCCACTTTAAACTTCAGTCCAGGGATTGGATCTTTAATTGTTCCTCCAGTTCCTAAATGAGAGAAGATGAACTCTGGTGGTTTTCCTGGATATTGTCGATACCAGAAGAAACTATCACCACCAGTTGCTTCTTTGGAGTATCTGTAGGACAGAGTAACAGTGCTGCCTTCTGGACTGAACAATTCTTTCTGTAATGCAGTGAGATCTTCACAGCTGACCCCTGAAGAGAGGAGTAATTCAAAAGACTCAGTTAATAGATCACATTTGATCAACATTAGAAGTTAATGTTTTCATGCAGAATGTTACGTACCTCTTAGAATGGAAACTAACAGTAGGGAATGTAAATAATAGTCTAATGACAGCATGTTGAATGAAGGTGATGATGATGGTCTGTGTTGAACTCTGGTGAATATGGAAGTTCCTCTCTCTTCTATAGTTCAGGAACATCTTAGCTCCTCCCTGAATCTCTCTGTCTCCTCTTAGATCTGTATTTCACTTCTCTCAGTTACACTTCCTCCTGGATAACAGATCCAAAGGCAGTCTGTAAATAAAAAGGCAGAGAACTTAGTCTTGAACCCTGTGGTACACCACGATTAATCACAGACCAACAGAGAACTGTAATTTACAAAGATAAGAACAAAAGCAATCAAAACTTGAGTCTGTGATGTGTACCAGTTTATTGAGAGAGGTGATTTCAAGTGTTTGATCAGTCAGTAAATAAACGTAACAATGACGGGCGTTAACGTGAAGTCAGATTAGTGAGGGGTGTTTCATCGAGAGAGAAATATGTTTAAAATGATCTTAATCTAAGAAGAATTGTACTTCATACCCAACATTTAAAAGGTCTTGAACACCACAACACAAGCTGCTGTTCCAATAGAACCTATGATCACATTGTGCTAATTAATTGTACTAAATACGGATATACACCTGAACATCAGCAGGAGAGGACTCTTTAAAGTAGAGACACGACATACTGATATACACCTGAACATCAGCAGGACAGGACTCTTTAAAGTAGAGACACTACATACTGATATACACCTGAACATCAGCAGGAGAGGACTCTTTAAAGTAGAGACACTACATACTGATATACACCTGAACATCAGCAGGAGAGGACTCTTTAAAGTAGAGACACGACATACTGATATACACCTGAACATCAGCAGGAGAGGACTCTTTAAAGTAGAGACACTACATACGGATATACACCTGAACATCAGCAGGAGAATATTGGAAACTGAAGCAGAACACCAGAGGGCGCCTTCATCCTGCTGAGGAGGAAGAGGAGCTTTAGCATATTTAACATTACCTGTTAGAAACTTGTAATATGAAAAATAATTGTGTTAATGTCAGTCATGAATTGTGTGTGTGGTTCATAGTTACAGTTTTTACCCTATTCACCCGTAGTGTGTACAACAGGTGTGAGTTTAACTCCTCTCTCACACACCATACTGTCCACTGTCATTCCTCTCTATATTCTATATTCTGATACACATACACACACACACCATTCACACACTCATTTATACACACTTTATTCCTGAAACATGCAGGAAATTGCTTTTTATGTCAGTATGTTCTGATTTATGGACTGAAACAAAGAGATACCCCCCCTAGAAGCCGCTGACTGTAGTACTTCAGTAAAATGTGTGTTCAGATAGAAAGTGAAGTCAGAGTTGAGAAATGCAGCTCAGTGTTGGAAACGTGTGTGTTCAAGGTGTGGCGTTGACACGGCAACAGGAACAAGACAGGCGTGGCTGTGTGTCAGTGTGTGTGTGTGTGTGTGTGTGTGTGTGTGTGTGTGGTGTGTGTGATTATTATGACCTGCGGCGGTGTTTTTGTGTGGATCAGAGGTTGGGAAAGTGTTTATGTGTAACCAGGTACTGGCAGGGTGTGTGTGTGTGTGTGTGTGTGTGTGTGTGTGTGTGTGTGTGTGTGTGTGTGTGTGTGCTGAGGTGCAGGGTGTGTCTGCTGCTCAGTCATATCTGCGGCCTCAGGACAAAGTTTACACAACGGTGGAGATTTAATGTTTTAATAAACTCACACACAATCAGAGCAGACATTTCTAAAAAAGACAAAACAGTTCCTAACAATCATGAGAATAGAGAAATCTGGTGATTATAACTATTATCATTTAGGATATAAGTATTTTTACAGTACTATAGACAACAATAAATAAAATCCAATTTGTATTTTGAATAAATGATCTCTGATTCAAATGTCTTTCTAAATCTTTAATCATGTCCCATAAAGATGATGGTTCCTTTATTTAGGGGCAAAGCAGGAAGTGATTAAATCCCTTTTTTTACATAATTATTTAATAAAAGATGAAACCCTTTTTCTTATCCTCCGTTTATTTCACAGTTTATCACTTTTCATAAACGGTTAGATGTGTATTTTTGAATCAGGCATCTCTCTGAACGTCTGGGCTGTTTTTATGAGGACCTTTGAACCTTCATGACACCAAATAAAGACGGATCCATCCAGATAACCTGAGCATGCGTTGTGCTTGTTGCTGCCGGTCAGCGCGCAGCAGCTGCAGCGGGCTGAGAGTCTGAGTGAGAGAAGTTTCCGTGGGAAACAGAGCGAGGCCTCAGTCTGTATTTCTGTCTCTTAAACGTCTTTGTGTCCTCAACATGTAAATAGAGTCTGCAGTGAACGTCAGGAACAACGCCCCACACACACACACACACACACACACACACACACAGAGTCATATCCTGTGTCTGTGTGTGTCACATGTGAGTAAGTGTGTGTTTGTGTGTGTCAGTATGCGGCGTGTCGAGGCCTGCAGCAGAGAGGAGATATAATGCCTCTCCGGAGTTTCTCTCTCCATATTTACAGGATTCACACACACTCTCACACACTCTCACACACACCATGAGGACCAGCTGGATCTCAGTGTGTGGACTACTGGCTGCAGTGTGTGCCGTGCAGGCCACACACACATTTTACTGTGAGTACCTGATGCTGTTTACCTGTAGCTTTCATGTTGAGGTGAGACGGGCTGTTTGTCTCAGGTCTCAGAGGAAAGACAACCTTTCAAAAACAAATGGAATGGTTTATTTGACTCACTTTTGTTTCTGTAGATTTAACATTAATTAATCGGATGTATTTTTAATGAACCTGGACATGTATTTGAAGCTCTACATTTTTACAATTCTCTTATAATTGTATGTATTTGGTATAATGTCTGGTTACTGTAAGTCTGTCATAGCTGATCACGATCTCTGCTTTGTTCCGATGTCTAGCATAATTATATAAATTCATATAATAATAAAAAAACTCAAACTCAACTCAAATAGTATTTATAAAAAATATATATAATGAGAGAAATTACCTTAATTATCTTTTAAAATGAACCTGAACATTTATCTGATGATTGAAGCACCATTCTGTTATATCTAATGATCATTATCTCAGCCTTGTAATATAACTAATAATATATATTTATATGATTAGATGTATTTGTATTACCCAAATGGTATTTTATAATAAATGCATCAAGACAGAAATTACGCTTATTATGTTTTAATGAACCTGGACATGTATTTGATAATTGACGGTAGTGTTAGTATGTTTTAAAGAATGATCACTATCTAAGGTTTTTTTAAAACAGCTATCAAATAAATCTGGTTTTAATTGAACAAAAACTAAACAAAAATTGCTCTGCTCTCTATATCATAACCCAGAAACACAGCGAGTAGCAAAGCCGAACAATAAATATGGGGATTCACATTTTACAAGTGAGGGATCCTGCGGTGTGTTGGGTGTGTCTGCCCTCCGGACAAGAGCTTAGACTCAGACTCGTGTCAGGATCTGTCATACCTGCACTCAGGTAAACATTAGGTGAGTCAGGAAGCATCAGACCCCTGACAAACAGACGCACCTTAAACGCACCATCAGTGTGTAGTGTCTCTACTTTAAAGAGTCCTCTCCTGCCGATGTTCAGGTGTATATCAGTATGTAGTGTCTCTACTTTAAAGAGTCCTCTCCTGCTGATGTTCAGGTGTATATCAGTATGTAGTGTCTCTACTTTAAAGAGTCCTCTCCTGCTGATGTTCAGGTGTATATCAGTGTGTAGTGTCTCTACTTTAAAGAGTCCTCTCCTGCTGATGTTCAGGTGTATATCAGTATGTAGTGTCTCTACTTTAAAGAGTCCTCTCCTGCTGATGTTCAGGTGTATATCAGTATGTAGTGTCTCTACTTTAAAGAGTCCTCTCCTGCTGATGTTCAGGTGTATATCAGTGTGTAGTGTCTCTACTTTAAAGAGTCCTCTCCTGCTGATGTTCAGGTGTATATCAGTATGTAGTGTCTCTACTTTAAAAGTCCTCTCCTGCTGATGTTCAGGTGTATATCAGTGTGTAGTGTCTCTACTTTAAAGAGTCCTCTCCTGCTGATGTTCAGGTTATATCAGTATGTAGTGTCTCTACTTTAAAGAGTCCTCTCCTGCTGATGTTCAGGTGTATATCAGTATGTAGTGTCTCTACTTTAAAGAGTCCTCTCCTGCTGATGTTCAGGTGTATATCAGTGTGTAGTGTCTCTACTTTAAAGAGTCCTCTCCTGCTGATGTTCAGGTGTATATCAGTATGTAGTGTCTCTACTTTAAAGAGTCCTCTCCTGCTGATGTTCAGGTGTATATCAGTATGTAGTGTCTCTACTTTAAAGAGTCCTCTCCTGCTGATGTTCAGGTGTATATCAGTATGTAGTGTCTCTACTTTAAAGAGTCCTCTCCTGCTGATGTTCAGGTGTATATCAGTATGTAGTGTCTCTACTTTAAAGAGTCCTCTCCTGCTGATGTTCAGGTGTATATCAGTGTGTAGTGTCTCTACTTTAAAGAGTCTCTCCTGCTGATGTTCAGGTGTATATCAGTATGTAGTGTCTCTACTTTAAAGAGTCCTCTCCTGCTGATGTTCAGGTGTATATCAGTGTGTAGTGTCTCTACTTTAAAGAGTCCTCTCCTGCTGATGTTCAGGTGTATATCAGTATGTAGTGTCTCTACTTTAAAGAGTCCTCTCCTGCTGATGTTCAGGTGTATATCAGTGTGTAGTGTCTCTACTTTAAAGAGTCCTCTCCTGCTGATGTTCAGGTGTATATCAGTATGTCTGTCTCTACTTTAAAGAGTCCTCTCCTGCTGATGTTCAGGTGTATATCAGTATGTAGTGTCTCTACTTTAAAGAGTCCTCTCCTGCTGATGTTCAGGTGTATATCAGTGTGTAGTGTCTCTACTTTAAAGAGTCCTCTCCTGCTGATGTTCAGGTGTATATCAGTATGTAGTGTCTCTACTTTAAAGAGTCCTCTCCTGCTGATGTTCAGGTGTATATCAGTATGTAGTGTCTCTACTTTAAAGAGTCCTCTCCTGCTGATGTTCAGGTGTATATCAGTGTGTAGTGTCTCTACTTTAAAGAGTCCTCTCCTGCTGATGTTCAGGTGTATATCAGTATGTAGTGTCCTCTACTTTAAAGAGTCCTCTCCTGCTGATGTTCAGGTGTATATCAGTGTGTAGTGTCTCTACTTTAAAGAGTCCTCTCCTGCTGATGTTCAGGTGTATATCAGTATGTAGTGTCTCTACTTTAAAGAGTCCTCTCCTGCTGATGTTCAGGTGTATATCAGTATGTAGTGTCTCTACTTTAAAGAGTCCTCTCCTGCTGATGTTCAGGTGTATATCATGTGTAGTGTCTCTACTTTAAAGAGTCCTCTCCTGCTGATGTTCAGGTGTATATCAGTATGTAGTGTCTCTACTTTAAAGAGTCCTCTCCTGCTGATGTTCAGGTGTATATCAGTATGTAGTGTCTCTACTTTAAAGAGTCCTCTCCTGCTGATGTTCAGGTGTATATCAGTGTGTAGTGTCTCTACTTTAAAGAGTCCTCTCCTGCTGATGTTCAGGTGTATATCAGTATGTAGTGTCTCTACTTTAAAGAGTCCTCTCCTGCTGATGTTCAGGTGTATATCAGTGTGTAGTGTCTCTACTTTAAAGAGTCCTCTCCTGCTGATGTTCAGGTGTATATCAGTATGTAGTGTCTCTACTTTAAAGAGTCCTCTCCTGCTGATGTTCAGGTGTATATCAGTATGTAGTGTCTCTACTTTAAAGAGTCCTCTCCTGCTGATGTTCAGGTGTATATCAGTGTGTAGTGTCTCTACTTTAAAGAGTCCTCTCCTGCTGATGTTCAGGTGTATATCAGTATGTATGTCTCTACTTTAAAGAGTCCTCTCCTGCTGATGTTCAGGTGTATATCAGTATGTAGTGTCTCTACTTTAAAGAGTCCTCTCCTGCTGATGTTCAGGTGTATATCAGTATGTAGTGTCTCTACTTTAAAGAGTCCTCTCCTGCTGATGTTCAGGTGTATATCAGTATGTAGTGTCTCTACTTTAAAGAGTCCTCTCCTGCTGATGTTCAGGTGTATATCAGTATGTAGTGTCTCTACTTTAAAGAGTACTCTCCTGCTGATGTTCAGGTGTATATCAGTATGTAGTGTCTCTACTTTAAAGAGTCCTCTCCTGCTGATGTTCAGGTGTATATCAGTATGTAGTGTCTCTACTTTAAAGAGTCCTCTCCTGCTGATGTTCAGGTGTATATCAGTGTGTAGTGTCTCTACTTTAAAGAGTCCTCTCCTGCTGATGTTCAGGTGTATATAAGTATGTAGTGTCTCTACTTTAAAGAGTCCTCTCCTGCTGATGTTCAGGTGTATATCAGTATGTAATATCTCTACTTTAAAGAGTCCTTTCCTGCTGATGTTCAGGTGTATATCAGTATGTAGTGTCTCTACTTTAAAGAGTCCTCTCCTGCTGATGTTCAGGTGTATATCAGTATGTAGTGTCTCTACTTTAAAGAGTCCTCTCCTGCTGATGTTCAGGTGTATATCAGTATGTAGTGTCTCTACTTTAAAGAGTCCTCTCCTGCCGATGTTCAGGTGTATATCAGTATGTAGTGTCTCTACTTTAAAGAGTCCTCTCCTGCCGATGTTCAGGTGTATATCAGTATGTAGTGTCTCTACTTTAAAGAGTCCTCTCCTGCCGATGTTCAGGTGTATATCAGTATGTAGTGTCTCTACTTTAAAGAGTCCTCTCCTGCCGATGTTCAGGTGTATATCAGTATGTAGTGTCTCTACTTTAAAGAGTCCTCTCCTGCCGATGTTCAGGTGTATATCAGTATGTAGTGTCTCTACTTTAAAGAGTCCTCTCCTGCTGATGTTCAGGTGTATATCAGTATGTAGTGTCTCTACTTTAAAGAGTCCTCTCCTGCTGATGTTCAGGTGTATATCAGTATGTAGTGTCTCTACTTTAAAGAGTCCTCTCCTGCTGATGTTCAGGTGTATATCAGTATGTAGTGTCTCTACTTTAAAGAGTCCTCTCCTGCTGATGTTCAGGTGTATATCATTGTAGTGTCTCTACTTTAAAGAGTCCTCTCCTGCTGATGTTCAGGTGTATATCAGTATGTAGTGTCTCTACTTTAAAGAGTCCTCTCCTGCTGATGTTCAGGTGTATATCAGTATGTAGTGTCTCTACTTTAAAGAGTCCTCTCCTGCTGATGTTCAGGTGTATATCAGTATGTAGTGTCTCTACTTTAAAGAGTCCTCTCCTGCTGATGTTCAGATGTATATCAGTATGTAGTGTCTCTACTTTAAAGAGTCCTCTCCTGCTGATGTTCAGGTGTATATCAGTATGTAGTGTCTCTACTTTAAAGAGTCCTCTCCTGCTGATGTTCAGGTGTATATCAGTATGTAGTGTCTCTACTTTAAAGAGTCCTCTCCTGCCGATGTTCAGGTGTATATCAGTATGTAGTGTCTCTACTTTAAAGAGTCCTCTCCTGCCGATGTTCAGGGTATATCAGTATGTAGTGTCTCTACTTTAAAGAGTCCTCTCCTGCCGATGTTCAGGTGTATATCAGTATGTAGTGTCTCTACTTTAAAGAGTCCTCTCCTGCCGATGTTCAGGTGTATATCAGTATGTAGTGTCTCTACTTTAAAGAGTCCTCTCCTGCCGATGTTCAGGTGTATATCAGTATGTAGTGTCTCTACTTTAAAGAGTCCTCTCCTGCTGATGTTCAGGTGTATATCAGTATGTAGTGTCTCTACTTTAAAGAGTCCTCTCCTGCTGATGTTCAGGTGTATATCAGTATGTAGTGTCTCTACTTTAAAGAGTCCTCTCCTGCTGATGTTCAGGTGTATATCAGTATGTAGTGTCTCTACTTTAAAGAGTCCTCTCCTGCTGATGTTCAGGTGTATATCAGTATGTAGTGTCTCTACTTTAAAGAGTCCTCTCCTGCTGATGTTCAGGTGTATATCAGTATGTAGTGTCTCTACTTCAAAGAGTCCTCTCCTGCTGATGTTCAGGTGTATATCAGTATGTAGTGTCTCTACTTTAAAGAGTCCTCTCCTGCTGATGTTCAGATGTATATCAGTATGTAGTGTCTCTACTTTAAAGAGTCCTCTCCTGCTGATGTTCAGTGTATATCAGTATGTAGTGTCTCTACTTTAAGAGTCCTCTCCTGCTGATGTTCAGGTGTATATCAGTAGTGTCTCTACTTTAAGAGTCCTCTCCTGCTGATGTTCAGGTGTATATCAGTATGTAGTGTCTCTACTGGGACATGTCTCCATGCTCTAATGTTCAAAAAGCTCTTTATTTTTCTCATACTGCCTGTGCTGCAGCACCTCTTTTCACCCTCTGTCTGAAACCAGAGCCCAGTCTGCTCTGATTGGCTAGCTGGCCGGCTCTGTTGTGATTGGTCAACCACTTAGAGATGTCCTGTCCCCTCATGTAGAATGTGCGCTAGCCAATAGGAGCGCGTATGTTTCTAGTAAATCTCTGATAGGACACATTTCTGATCCTAAATATCTTGGTTTTTCTTCTTTTCTGATCATTCAGTAAACAACACCTATTTTCTCTCTATTTATGTGCATGCATTTGATATAGAGGTATTCCAAAAGAAAGGATTCAGATTATTTTATATTGTCATAACCCTCCCAGCCCTGGAGGAATCCCAAACTAAATATTAAGTCCATTTATCTTTCATGACACGTCATCCTCCAGACGGTGGAAAGACTTGGTGCCGCGGCATGCTCAGACTGGATCTCCTGTTTCCTCTGGGTGTGACTCAGGATGTGATTTATCTGAACTCAGGTCACCTGTCTCCACCTTCAGTAACGCTCTGTAATTACACCGTCTCTAAATGTATAATACTTACACTGCTCAGGGCTGGTAACCTCACCTACAGATTGAACTGAAGGAAGCGGTTGTTCGTGTTGAATGCAGAGGATGAGCAATGCAGGAGGACAGTTAGCTTTAAGCATTACAGAGGTGTCAAACTCAATTTTCACTGCGGGCCACATCAGCATTACTGTATGGTTGCACTCAAAGGGTCGGTTGTAACTTTAAGACTATATAACTTTACACATATAATAATATATATAACTTTTTTTATTATATTACATGATTGGCTCTGCATTGGATTATTATCTGATAGGCTAATAACTTCAAAATTAACTACGTCGGAAAGCAGAAGTCTAGGGCAAATAATTGCAAGTCTCTTCAGTGCACATGTCACAAAACGAGATGCATTGTGGGACATGTAATTTAAGGGCAACGTGCTTCTGTAAAGTGGGGGACACTAAAAAGTGACGCACACAGCTGGGAGACAAGGGGACACTAAAAAGTGTAAATGACTAGGTTAGCTGCTTTAGCTAGCTAGCTTACAGCAAATCTGCAGTAACATCAGAAGGAGTCATGTGATCACATTGTTAAAATATGACCACAAAACATTTCCAACAACAGAGACAGTTGTTCAGCTTTACAACTTTCAAAACATCACTATGAGAACTTTGCAGCTTCCTCCTCAGTAACCGGAGTGAAAAGCATGCAGTGAGAAACTCATATTTTCTGAACCGTCACTTCATTAATAATTTCTTCTTCTCCTCTTTCTTTAGCGACGGTGCGCTGCAACTGTAATGGCCGCTCCAGGTACTGCCTGCGAGACGCCGGGGGGCTGCACTGCGTCGACTGCCAGGGACATTTTGAGGGTCGCCACTGCGAGCGCTGCAAGGACGGCTTCCACCAGCAGGGGACGCTGCCGAGCTGCACGCCCTGCCGCTGCAACCCCACAGGTGAGAGACTCTGAGAGGAGTGTAGGTCTTACATTGTATTGTGGTGACACGTTATTAGACATAATTCACCATTGAGATTATTGTGTTGCAACCCGGACCCGTTAGTCAGGGTTACGGGGTTTGATGTCATTCATGCTAGCTTGTCAGACAGCGCAGCACATGTACTTACCTCTGATATATTAATGGATAATAAAGTGTGGAAGTCCATTCTGAATACACCGCCTCCGACTCCCTTTCATCGGCGCTACAGGTAAGGGATAATGTGCAGCGACGCGGTTATTATGGGGAAAAGAACACCCGACAGGCTGATCAGGTTCTAGATCTGCATGAAGGGTGTTATTTTACCCATAATGACCAAGTCGCTGCACATTATCCCGCTTATTACATGGCCACATTCTCAACAAAGTAACGATATGACTCCCAATATTAATTTAAATGCTTTTATGGATCTAGAAAATGATTGTATTGATTTAAAAAATAGTTGTATTGATTTAAATTGACATGCATCCGCTAAGAAAAATAGTCCGTTGTTACCGTTGGAAAAACGTAGCAACGGCAGGAAGGCGGAGCTTTTTGATTACAGATTTGAAAACATCGTTGCTTGCTTTAAAAGTAGCACAATTCATGATGTCAAACCTTGGGAAGTATCTAGATATCCCTGCCCTAATGCCAAAGTAACTGGCAACTGAATATGTTTTGCCGTTTGATGTCTATGTCTGGACCGCTGCGTAAAAAGGAGGGTTTCTGCCCGTTACTTCTCCGCTGTTTCCTTGTCGCTCTTGTCTTGCCAGTTCTTTCTGCAGATGTGAGCGTCCTTAACAACGGTAAATAAGTCCTTGACAGCGGTCTGTCTGTTCTGGATTAACAACGTGTCACGTGTTCTGAATTGACCAATCAGAATCGAGTATTCAACTAAGCCATGTAATAATATTATATATTAACTAGGGGTGGGAATCACCAGGCTCCCCACGATACGATACTATCGCGATACGATAGTATTGCGATTCTACGATATGCTAAGTATTGCGATACGATATATTGCACTATATATATATTTAAATCTTTGTTTTGATTAACTTCCTGTTTGCTGGTTAAACCTCAACTTCGCCCTTTAGTTGCAACATCAAATTATTTGAGTGCTTTTTGGGTGAAGTTCCACAATGAAAAAACCCTGTATTCTTTCCTCTCACAGTTGCTGATTAACAACATTATATTTCATTAAAATAACTTTCATTTTCACTGCATTAATCCTATCAATATGGCAATCAACAAGGGCTCACCTGTGTCTCTGCCTCCAGGTGCTGTCAGTACCACGTGTGACAGCAGGGGGCGCTGCAGCTGCAAAGACGGCATCACAGGAGACAAATGTAACCGCTGCCCGGACGGACCAATCGGAGCCACCGGCTGCAAGCAGAGGTGAAGAAACTCACACTGATAACTCTTTACATAATGCACTTTAATTACCAAAATTCTGATTTTTTTTCTCAACATCTCAGAATCCTGACTTTTTTCAGAAAATCTAAAAAATCCTGACTTTTTTCCGAAAATCTAAAAAATCCTAACTTTTTATCTGAAAATTCTCAAAATCCTGTTTTTTTTCTCAAAATCCTGAATTTTTTCTCAAAATCCTTAAAATTCGGACTTTTCTCAAAATCCTGACTTTTTCTCAAAATCCTGACTTTTTCTCAAAATCCTGACTTTCTGACTTTTTTCAGAAAATCTAAAAAATCCTGACTTTTTTCTGAAAATTCTGACATTTTCTCAAATTCTCAAAATCCTGACTTTTTCTCAAAATTCTCAAAATTCTGACTTTCTCTGAAAATTCTGACATTTTTCTGGAATATTCAAGTTTCAAGTCTCTATCACCATGTGCTCAGCAGCTACAGTGGAGATATGGAGATGAAAAACTGAAGTCCTCCTCCAACAGAGCAACATGAATATATATTACATTACATTATATATAGGACATAGATCAGATACAACAGATAAAATAGTGCAAGAGAATGTTTTGAGATGTGCAAGTAAATACAAGTGCAAGAAGAGTCTATATACAAGTAAATGGAATATATATTAGATGAATAATTTGCAAACAGATGGATGTTCTTCACAGAGTTCAGGTGTTCAACAGTCTGATGGTCTGTGGGATGAAACTGTCTCTGGTGGTTTGAGTCCTGATTGATTTCCTGTTTGTGTTTCGTCGTCACCGTCTGGTCTCACTTCCTGTTCGCTCGTTGTGTTTTCTTTCAGCCGTCAGCCCAGACAGGATTCTGGGAATTGTTTCTGTTACGGTCACAGTAGCCGCTGTTCTGCAAAGACCGGATACTCTGTCCACAACATCACCTCCACCTTCGCCAGCGGTAACCTTTCACCCCTCCCCTTTCACAATAAAAGATCACCTTTTTTCAATTTAAAACGGTGTAAAAAGGGTTTCTGGGGCCAATTTCAAAATAAAAGACCCCAAAATGTTCATAAATTAACAGTGGATTTATGGTTTCCCCTAACACATTTAGCAGTTAAAAGGGGATACTGGTTTCAATTTCAAAATAAAAGACCCCAGTGACAATTTCATAAATTAACAATAAAATCTGTCAATTTGAAGTCAACAATCTCATAAATTATCAAAGGATTCTAGTTTCAATTTCAAAATAAAAGACCCCAAAATGTTCATAAATTAATAGTGGATTTCTGGGTTAAATTTCAAAATAAAAGACCCCCTAACACTTTCAGTAGTTAAGAGTGGATTGTGGGTAGAATTTCAAAATAAAAGACCCCCAAACACTTGCAATAGTTAAGAGTGGATACTGGGGCTAATTTCAAAATAAAAGACCCCAAAATGTTCATAAATTAACAGTGGATTTCTGGGTTAAATTTCAAAGTAAAAGACCCCCTAACACTTTCAGTAGTTAACAATGGATTCTGGGTTAAATTTAAAAATAAAAGACCCCCTAACACTTTCAATAGTTAAGAGTGGATTCTGGTTTCAATTTCAAAATAAAAGACCCCAAAAAATTTCATAAATTAACAGTGGATTTTTGGGTTAAATTTCAAAATAAAAGCACCTGACGGACTGTGTTGTGTTTCCAGGTCCGGACGGTTGGAGAGCAGCGACGGCTCGAGGCGACACGCCCCCCGACGTTCACTTCCGCTGGTCTCCTAAACACCAGGACCTGGAGGTGATCTCCAAGAACAGCCTGCCGGTCTACCTGTACGCTCCAGGTGAGAAACACCTCCTCCTCATCCTCATCTTATCTCCTCTTCCTCTCCTGTTCACTTCCTCCATCTTCATCTTATCTCCTCTTCCTCTCCTGTTCACTTCTTCCATCTTCATCTTATCTCCTCTTCCTCTCCTGTTCATTTCCTCCATCTTCATCTTATCTCCTCTTCCTCTCCTGTTCACCTCCTTTCCTTTCTCCTCCTCCTATCTCATCTTCCTTTCCTTCATCCTCCTCCTATCTCATCTTCCTCTCCTATTCACCTCCTTCATCCTCCTCCTATCATATCTTCCTCTCCTATTCACCTCCTCTCCTATCTCCTCTTCCAATCTCTCTTCTTGTTTCCTTTCCTTCTTTCCCTTTGTCTCCTCTCCGATGCACTTTACAAATATCCTTCTTTCTTTTCCTTTCCTGCGATTGCCTCCTCTCCTCCCCTCTTGTTTCCTTTCCTTCTCTCCTTTCGTCTCATCTCCTTTCCTCTTTGAACGTAATTGTCTTTTCATTCATCTTCTCTGATTCCCTTTGACTCTTTCCGATGGTCTTTACACACATCCTTCTTTCAATTCCTTTCCTTTTCTTTCTTTACCTTTCCTTCCCTTTCCTCTCCTCCCAGCTTGTTCCCTCCCTCCCTGACCAGGTGTCTCTCTCCTCAGCTCGTTACCTGGGGAACCGGCTGCTGAGTTACGGTCAGAACTTCTCCTTCTCGTTGCGTCTGGACCGAGGTGTCCGTCACCCGTCCGTCAGCGATGTGATTCTGGAGGGAAACGGCCTCAAAGTGACGGCTTCTCTGGGAGAGCTGAGGTCCATCGTGCCCTGCGGACAGAAGGTCCACTACAGCTTCAGGTAGAACCACAAGGAACCTGCAGAGGAACCTGTAGTAGAGGAACCTGTAAAGGAACCTGCTGTGTAAGGAAGGTTGATCAAACTGGCAATGGTTAATCAACCTTCCTTACACAGCAGGTTCCTTTACTTGCCAAAGAAAGTGTTTTTAAGATCGGAGTGTGTGAACGGTTCAGGAGAGGCACTAACCATGTATATCACCAATATGTGATTACTTCATCTAAAAACCTATATTAAAGAGTTTACAGCGATGTGTACAGCTGTATGAGAGCAGCCTCTCTGCTTAAAAAAACACGTCATCAATGTTTTCATATTGACTCTGATGAGCTGATGAGCTGATTGATGAGCTGATGAGCTGATGAGCTGATTGATGAGCTGATGAGCTGATGAGCTGATGAGCTGATGAGCTGATTGATGAGCTGATGAGCTGATGAGCTGATGAGCTGATGAGCTGATGAGCTGATTGATGAGCTGATGAGCTGATGAACACAGGTCCACATGGTCGAACCACAGGGGGTCAATAATAACTCATATTTAAATTATGAGAAGAGTGAATCTGGCAATACAAACCTAACCTTTGCAGCTATCTTGTTGGATGCTAACATGATGTTCCCGTGTACAGACTGGACGAGCAGCCCAGCAGCCGCTGGAGGCCTCAGATCTCCTCCGCTCAGTTCCACTCGCTCCTCCAGAATCTCACCGCCATCAAAATCAGGGTCACGTTCGGAGAGAATGGTGAGCTTCCTGTTTCATACTTCCTCTTCAGTTATTTCCTATCTATTCCTGGAGACTTGGTTCCTTTCTTTTGATTCAAAGTCTTTTATTTCATAACTCTTTTTATAAATCATATTTCATCGACAAATGATAATGCAGAAACCAGAACCATCTTTATATTTAGAAGCCTACAAAGCTTTGTCGAGATAAACAGTAACCTTTAACCTTTAGCTCAAGTTCTAACTTCTCTATGAGGAAAAACATTCATAGAGAAGAGAATAGGAGGGATGGAACCTCTTTAATGCTCACACATGCAGAGCACTCAGTGACATGTCTTCTCTGCTTTGAACCCATCCTAGTACTAGGGGCAGTGGGCAGCTATTGCACAGTGCCCAGGGAGCAATGGGAGTGGGGGGGTGTCTGGTGCCTTGCACCACGGCAGGGCCCAGGAGGTGAACTGGGACCTCTCCAAGTAGCAGTCCACACTCCATATTTAGGTCTGTTTGGGGACTTGAACCGGCGACCCTACAGCTCCCAGTCCAAGCCCCTACTGACTCCCTACTGCCGTTCATCTTTAATGTTGCAGACCATCTCTCTCTAAACGAAAGAATAAAACCGTTATCGCCTGCAGGGGAAATAAAGAATGAGCCCAAATCAGATGCAAGCTGAAAATAAAAAGAAACCAAGTGTTGGCGTGTTTTTAACCTCAGGAGTCACACCGAGCTCCCCATGAGTGTTTTCATTAAGTGTTTTCATTAAGTGTTTTCCAGCTGGATATCTGTGTGAAGTTGATCTGGGTTTCTAAACTGTTTCCAGGGCGCGGCTACCTGAACAACGTGCGCCTGGTATCAGCTCGTCGGGGCGCTGGTCCCCCTGCTGGCTGGGTCCAGACCTGCAGCTGCCCGACCGGGTACGACGGGGACTTCTGCGATGGATGCTCGGCGGGGTTCAGACGCAGCGCCCCCGCAGACGGAGCCTTCAGCCCCTGTGAGCCCTGCAGCTGCCGGGGGGGGAGCTGCGACCCGCTCACCGGGGACTGCTACTCTGGGGACCAGTCGTCCGGAGACTGCTCCGCCGGGTCCTACCGAGACCCGTGGCCCCCAAGAGCCTGCGTGAAGTGCCCCTGTCCGGAGGGAAGGTCCTGCTCGCTGGCTGCTGGGTCTCTGGATCCCCGCTGTGACCGCTGCCCCGCAGGAACCACAGGTACGAGTTCTAGGGGAACTTCATAGTCCCTTAACCCTCCGGGATCATTCAAATCTACTAATTAGTCATTCGGGACAAAAATACCCACTGCCAAAAACTTTGATAAAAACATTATATTAAAATATTTCTTTCTCCACTTTTTTGGGTTCAATCTTTAAAGCAACTTCAGCCCTAATCAAAAATACCAAATATTAAATGATTTTCAGGATTTTAACCCTTTAACTGCCAGTTTGAAAACATGATGTCGAGTTTTTTAAGAAAATAATTATAGATTATCTTAACAGTAGCAACATTATTATTATTATGATCCTAACCCTGTCTCTGCTCCCTCAGGTGATGACTGTAACGTCTGTCAGGAGGGGTTTTATGGCGGCGCTGCTCGGGGTGACGGCGTGTCGACGCAGACCTGCAGACCCTGCCAGTGTAACGGTCACATCGACGTTAGCGTGGCGGGGAGCTGCGATCGAGGCAGCGGAGAGTGTCTGAAGTGTGTGAACAACACCAAGGGTCCGAGCTGCGAGTCCTGTCTGCGAGGGTTCTACCACAGCCGGGCCGCCGACGCCTGCAAGGGTGAGGACAGGACGCTGTGGAGGAAATTCTTAAGAGAAACTGATAAATGATTCATGATTTTTATGATAATTTGACACGACAGAAGCCTCAATGACTCTGTACAAAGTCTTTGATTAGTTTGGTGTTTCTCTAAAGTAGCAGTCCCCAACCTTTTTCAACTCAGGGCCCACTTAAGAATCTAAAAAATGTTCGCGGCCCACATTCAACCATAAACAATACGGAGGCTAAATAAAGTTCTGATTGGTCAATTCAGAACATGTGACACGTTGTTAATCCAGTTGTACAGCCCACTGTATTTGGCGGCCCACTTGCAATGCGCCCACAGGTTGGGAACCGCTGCTCTAAAGCTACACCTAGGGGTACTTTGGAGAACTGCAGGGTAGAGGAGATCATTTTCTACATTTAAAAGAAGATAAATACGCGTATATACTGTGATAAGTGCAAAGGTGAAGACAGGACGCCTCGGGGTACTTTGGAGAACTGCAGGGTAGAGGAGATCATTTTCTAAATTGAAAAGAAGATCAGTAAGCATAGTTCCTAAGATAAATACACTGTGATAAGTTCAAATAAAAAAGGTGCTCGTTCGATAAACAACATCTTATCTTCAATATTTTCATATATTTTCAATGCATGTGTGTTACTGCATTAGACGGTCCAGTGTTAATACAAACGCAATTTAATAATGTTTGATCAGTGTGAGCTGGAAGCCAGTTTGGAAGTTCAATGACAGAGGAAAATCTATTTCATTGTTTTGTTGTTACAAAAAGCAATGTTTCGCACTAAAAACAGCTGTTATTAAAGTGTTCCTCTCTGGTTCTGTTCAGCGTGTGACTGCAGTGTTAAAGTGTTCCTCTCTGGTTCTGTTCAGCGTGTGACTGCAGTGTTAAAGTGTTCCTCTCTGGTTCTGTTCAGCGTGTGACTGCAGTGTTAAAGTGTTCCTCTCTGGTTCTGTTCAGCGTGTGACTGCAGTGTTAAAGTGTTCCTCTCTGGTTCTGTTCAGCGTGTGACTGCAGTGTTAAAGTGTTCCTCTCTGGTTCTGTTCAGCGTGTGACTGCAGTGTTAAAGTGTTCCTCTCTGGTTTGTTCAGCGTGTGACTGCAGTGTTAAAGTGTTCCTCTCTGGTTTCTGTTCAGCGTGTGACTGCAGTGTTAAAGTGTTCCTCTCTGGTTCTGTTCAGCGTGTGACTGCAGTGTTAAAGTGTTCCTCTCTGGTTCTGTTCAGCGTGTGACTGCAGTGTTAAAGTGTTCCTCTCTGGTTCTGTTCAGCGTGTGACTGCAGTGTTAAAGTATTCCTCTCTGGTTCTGTTCAGCGTGTGACTGCAGTGTTAAAGTGTTCCTCTCTGGTTCTGTTCAGCGTGTGACTGCAGTGTTAAAGTGTTCCTCTCTGGTTCTGTTCAGCGTGTGACTGCAGTGTTCTGGGCTCTGAGTCCGGACAGTGTGATGATTCGGGTCGATGCCGGTGCCGGCCAGGCTTCGAGGGTCTGAGGTGCCAGAGGTCCAACTGCCCCGCCTGTTTCACCCCCATCAAGACAAAGGTACCAAACATCTGCTTCATTCAGTTCAGTGTATTCCTTCAACTTGACAGTGATAGTGCATATTAATAACATTTCCCAAATGTGTGCCAGAGTTATAAAGACTACAGATTATCGTCTGCATTCACGGGGCAGGAAATGATGTTTGAAAACACGTCAAAGTATACCTTACCATACCTTACCTTACTTTACCATACCTTACCTTACCTTACCTTACTTTACCTTACCTTACCTTACTTTACCTTACCTTACCTTACTTTACCTTACCTTACTTTACCTTACCTTACCTTACCTTACCTTACCTTACTCGTTACTTTACCTTACCTTACCTTACTTACCTTACCTTACCTTACTTACCTTACCTTACCTTACCTTACCTTACCTTACCTTACCTTACCTTACCTTACCTTACCTTACCTTACCTTACCTTACCTTACTTTACCTTACCTTACCTTACCTTACCTTACCTTACCTTACTTTACCTTACCTTACCTTACCTTACCTTACTTTACCTTACCGTCCCTACCTTACCTTACCTTACCTTACTTTACCTTACTTTACCTTACCTTACCTTACTTTACCTTACCTTACCTTACCTTACTTTACCTTACCTTACCTTACCTTACCTTACTTTACCTTACCTTACCTTACCTTACCTTACTTTACCTTACCTTACCATACTTTACCTTACCTTACCTTACCTTACCTTACTTTACCTTACCTTACCTTACCTTACCTTACTTTACCTTACCTTACCTTACTTTACCTTACCTTACCTTACCTTACCTTACCTTACCTTACTTTACCTTACCTTACCTTACCTTACCTTACTTTACCTTACCGTCCCTACCTTACCTTACCTTACCTTACTTTACCTTACTTTACCTTACCTTACCTTACTTTACCTTACCTTACCTTACCTTACTTTACCTTACCTTACCTTACTTTACCTTACCTTACCTTATCTTACCTTACTTTACCTTACCTTACCTTACCTTACCTTACCTTACTTTACCTTACCTTACCTTACCTTACCTTACTATACCTTACCTTACCTTACCTTACCTTACCTTACTTTACCTTACCTTACCTTACCTTACCTTACTTTACCTTACCTTACCTTACCTTACCTTACTTTACCTTACCTTACCTTACCTTACCTTACTTTACCTTACCGTCCCTACCTTACCTTCCAGATGCAGGCCTACGCTGCCAAGCTGGCGGAGCTGGAGCGTCTGTTCTCAGAGATGGATGCCGGTTTGAAACCCGCTAACAAGGCAGAGATGGAGGCGGCTCTGAACGCTGTGGAGGAGCTGGTGGACGACCTGCAGTACGAGACCGAGGGGCTCACAGGTGAGACAGCTCTTCACTATCACCAAACTTCGGTGAATAAAATCATTCTGTTCGTATCGCTCAAAAAGACCGTGGGCCCTTTAACGCATTAACGCTCATCTCTGGGAATATATCTCTGTACATTACAAACTCTCCCTCAAACTGTGAACCTTTGCACATACCACTTATTATTTGCACGTTATCAAATGTTTTATTTATGTTTTATACGTATTTTAAATGTTCATGATTTGCTCCTTGTGTTTATATGAACCATATTTTTTTTAATAATATTTCCTTTATTTTTAATAATTGTTCCCTTTTCAATTTAAATTCTCCTACTGTGACATGTGTGCCCAAAGACATAATAACACGTGTCAGATACACAAATACATTTCACATAATTAACACTTCTAAAAAAGGTCATTTGCGTTGATGTTACATTTGGTTTTGACATGATTGGATCATTAGTTCTCGACCCATCCATTCCGTCATCCAGATCCTGGCTGACCTGAGGCTCTTTGTCGTACTGGGCTCTCTGGGCACTACTACAGACCTACAGGACGTCTTCTTTTACGTTAGTTGTTCTCATTTGTAATATAAAACCCATGCATGACAACAAAATGTCTCCCTGCGTCCAACAGTGGAGGAGAAGAAGCTGCAGGCGCGTCTGGCGTCCATCAGCAGGAGTCAGCTGGACGAGGAGCAGGAGATCCAAAACGTGGCCAACGCAGCGGACGACATCGAACAACAAGAGCGGACGTACAGCGCCAAGGTGAAGGAGGTCCAGGCTCTGGTGGAGGACATGAAGAGAAAACTGGACAAAGCCAAGGCCGACCTCAGATCAGCCGTAAGACCTGAGACACTAAACACACTTTGCACAAAAACCATCAGCAACATCTGGCTCTTGTCCTCAGTGGGAAGGTTTGCAATCTCGGGACAAATGAACCTGCATAGAGAAAATAAATCCAACTGTTATAACAGTTATAACACAAATATAGAGATAGTAAATCTACACAATGTTAGCTGAAGTGTGTGTATCGTGTACGGTGATAAGCTGGAGCAGCTCTCACACCAAGCAGTCATTTTAGGAAACTGGTTTAAATCAGAACTCAATTATCTTTAGGTAAAAGTACTAATACCACGGTGTAGAGATACTCTGATGACGATGATGATGATGATGGTGATGATGATGATGATGACGATGATGGTGATGATGATGATGATGATGATGATGATGTTGATGTCTCTAACAGCTGTTTGTCTCTTCTTCCTGTCAGGAAATCCCTCAGGGAGACGCTCCTCTGGGGACGACCCTCCTCTCCTCTCTGGTGCCCACGGCCCTCAGTCTGGCTGATAAGTAAGACCTCACATTTACTGTACAAGACGTAGAGCAACGATACAACAACTATACACAAAATGACTTAAAAACTATTCAAAATGACTACAAACCGACACAAATAGACACAAAATGACTACAAACAGACACAAAATGAACAAAGAAAAGACACAAAATAACTACAAAGACACACAAAATGACTTAAAAACAATTCAAAATGTCTACAAAGACATACAAAATTACTACATAAGGACACAAACAGACACAAAATGACTTCAAAGAGACACAAACTACTTTCCGCCCATGATTTATTGGAGTTGTCATTGATATATTCTTGAGGAGCTTGTGTTGTACACCGTGTCAGATGTGTGTGTCTCACTTCCTGTGTGTTGTCCTTTAGACACCAGACGACGGCTGACTCTGTGGAGCGGACCGCCAACGACGCTCTGACAGACTCGAAGAAGAGTCTGGCTCTGGTCCGGGATCTCATGACCAGAGAGAACAAAGTCCAAGAGCTGATCGGAGACATGAAGACCATGTGAGTCCTCCAGTTAATCCGTCCCTGGTAACATGAGGGTAGAGGGAAGGTCTGTCAGGATTTATTTCATCGTTTTAAATGCTGCTGCGAACCGGTCTGGTTGGTCTTTGTTGAGGAAATGTAGATATTTTAATCCTTTCACTTTGGGATTTTAGATGAGTTTTGGGCTCATTTTGCAGTTTGTTTCATTCTGACTGTAGCCACGAAGCATTGCTAATATTTAATGAATTCATGCTGCGTTCCAGACAACTCAAAAATATCTGATCCCCTACTAGAAAAAGTACAAAGAAAAGCCACTAAACAACCCCAAGTTCAGATACATCACCAAACATTGGGAGGGCACAATAACGATCCAAAACCATCAACTCAAAGGCAACTCTAAGTATGTTTAATTATATATATTTTTATATACATTTTGACCTGGAAAATGATGATCAGACGGGCTCATGGAGGATTATGCAAAGAAGTAGGCGCTAGGGCTCATGGGTAATGTAGTATTTACAGTAGAGGTATTCTATAAACCTGATGGAGGGCAGGAAAGGTGCCTTCAATAGTTCAATAACCCAGGAGACTCTTAGTCAATCTGTGTTGATGACGCATGGTGTGTTCAGTCTATTTCTCAAAGATATTGAAGTGACTGTTATTTTATATATATTGATTGTTGTGCTTTTATTTACGTCTTAATGTGTGCATATGTTCAAATGTGTCTGTGGATTTGTTTATATAAATGTATAAACATATTTTTATATATATTTGTTTTTGTATTCGGGATTGTGGGAAACGGTATTTGGATCTCTGTCTGTACACACAAACTGAAAGATTGACTATAAAGTTGACATTGACTGACTTTAGGCACGATAAGACGTCGGCCCAGGTGAAGAGTTTGGAGAACCAGGGGGTCCGTCTGAGCGACCAGGCCAAAGACGAGAGCAAAACGTCCGACGGCATGTTGAAGGACATCGCCAACATGGAGCGAAGCATCCCAGCAGACCTGAAGGTGACTGTCAAAAACCCAGATGTGCAGTCCACCTTAGAGAGAAGTCTTGACCTCAAGCACTCACCGTTATGTCTTCTGTCTTCCCATCATGCTCAGGGGCAGGTGGACGCCATGGTGTCCCGTTTGGACGATGTGAAGGTGGAGGTGGACGCACATATCTCAGGTTTGGATGCGCTGCAGGACACCGTTCAGCGAGACAAGACCGCCACCGAGGACCTGCTGGCCCAGGGCAAGGCCGCCAAGAAGGTACTGATAGGGGTCCCCACGATACGATACTATCGCGATACTTAAGCCACGATGCAATAGTATTGTGATTAGTGATTGGAATTACGGCTCTTTGAAGGGAGCCGGATCTTATGGCTCCGTTCCTTTCCGACAGCCGTTCAAAAGAGCCGTTTCTTTTAAAGGGGGCGGGGTTAATAGGTTTATCTGCGAAATAATCACCAGGATAAAGATTGACTGTATTGCCAGAAATCTACTTTTACTCATAGTAAAATGTATAACTTGCTCCATCTCTCAGCCGAACTACTACTCAAGCAGCATGCGTTGCGCCATCATCTTGTGTTTTAATGGTACTACACATCTCTGGCTAACTGCATTCAGGAGAGCAGGTTCCCGTAAAGGCGAGTGGATTCATGGCCGGCAGTGAACCTACGATAAAAAGAACGGCTCTCACCAAGTACGACTCGGTTTCCTTCGTTCGTACCAAAGAGCCGTTCAAAAGAATCGGATCGTTCGCGAACGTAACATCACTAATTGCGATTTTACGATTTGCAAAGTATTGCGGTACGATATATTGCGATATATATATATATATTTACATCTTTGTTTTGAGTAACTTCCTGCCAATTCCACTGACTTTAGCCATGACCGCACAAGAAGAAGCTCAGAACCATCTAGTGGATTCAAAAAGAAATTGTTACCAAAAACTTAAACTTGGATTTGCAATATGAATAGTTAATATAATAAAATATCGATACTTGGCGTCTGTGTATCGATACAATATTGCCTCTCAAAGTATCGCGATACTACGCTGTATCGATTATTTCCCCCGACCCCTAGTACTGACGGATCATCAGTCCCACGTTTGAACTCTTAAGTCATTTTTAATCACGTCAAACACTGCTTGTAACCCGCGAATACAAGGCAACCTCAACACATGTCCATCTTCAGGTTTTGATGTGCATTCTCTACTCGTCCATAAAAAAAGAGATTTACCGCATTGACCCGAATATAAGACGACAGTTCTTTTTCAAGACTCATTTTTGGAAAAATACTTTTTGAATACCAAATCTTGTTTTTATAAAGAATATAATGTTATCTGAAAATAATGATAACACACATCACTCATTGTGTTCAAATTGTGCGGACCGCGGAAAGCTTTTCTCTGACTGTTTACATTCTTAAGGCGGTCTTTTTGGGCTCTCCATCTTCTCACGTTACTCTCAGTAACTCCATCTTCTCACGTTACTCTCAGTAACACCATCTTCTAACGTTACTCTCAGTAACTCCATCTTCTCACGTTACTCTCAGTAACTCCATCTTCTAACGTTACTCTCAGTAACTCCATCTTTAACGTTACTCTCAGTAACTCCATCTTCTCACGTTACTCTCAGTAACTCCATCTTCTCACGTTACTCTCAGTAACTCCATCTTCTAACGTTACTCTCAGTAACTCCATCTTCTAACGTTACTCTCAGTAACTCCATCTTCTCACGTTACTCTCAGTAACTCCATCTTCTAACGTTACTCTCAGTAACTCCATCTTCTCACGTTACTCTCAGTAACTCCATCTTCTAACGTTACTCTCAGTAACTCCATCTTCTAACGTTACTCTCAGTAACTCCATCTTCTAACGTTACTCTCAGTAACTCCATCTTCTAACGTTACTCTCAGTAACTCCATCTTCTCACGTTACTCTCAGTAACTCCATCTTCTCACGTTACTCTCAGTAACACCATCTTCTAACGTTACTCTCAGTAACTCCATCTTCTCACGTTACTCTCAGTAACTCCATCTTCTCACGTTACTCTCAGTAACTCCATCTTCTCACGTTACACTCAGTAACTCCATCTTCTAATCTTACTCTCAGTAACTCCATCTTCTCACGTTACTCTCAGTAACTCCATCTTCTAATCTTACTCTCAGTAACTCCATCTTCTCACGTTACTCTCAGTAACTCCATCTTCTAACGTTACTCTCAGTAACACCATCTTCTAACATTACTCTCAGTAACTCCATCTTCTAACGTTACTCTCAGTAACTCCATCTTCTAACGTTACTCTCAGTAACTCCATCTTCTAACGTTACTCTCAGTAACACCATCTTCTAACGTTACTCTCAGTAACTCCATCTTCTAACGTTACTCTCAGTAACTCCATCTTCTAACGTTACACTCAGTAACTCCATCTTCTCACGTTACTCTCAGTATCTCCATCTTCTAACGTTACTCTCAGTAACTCCATCTTCTCACGTTACACTCAGTAACTCCATCTTCTAACGTTACTCTCAGTAACTCCATCTTCTAACGTTACTCTCAGTAACTCCATCTTCTAACCTTACTCTCAGTAACACCATCTTCTCACGTTACTCTCAGTAACTCCATCTTCTCACGTTACTCTCAGTAACTCCATCTTCTAACGTTACTCTCAGTAACTCCATCTTCTAACGTTACTCTCAGTAACACCATCTTCTAACGCTACTCTCAGTAACTCCATCTTCTCACGTTACTCTCAGTAACTCCATCTTCTAACGTTACTCTCAGTAACTCCATCTTCTCACGTTACTCTCAGTAACTCCATCTTCTAACGTTACTCTCAGTAACTCCATCTTCTCAGTAACTCCATCTTCTAACGTTACTCTCAGTAACTCCATCTTCTCAGTAACTCCATCTTCTAACGTTACTCTCAGTAACTCCATCTTCTAACGTTACTCTCAGTAACACCACATTTCTTCGCTGCTCGACAGTTGTTTGATGACTTCGTTGATCCCCATTATCTTCAAATCGGCACCGTAACTTCGCCTCTCTTGTTTATTAACTCGCCTACTTTTGATCCACGTTGTTGGAGTTGGTCTCCGTGTCTCTCCATGTCTCTCTCTCCTGTTGAACTGTTGCTTTAAGACGGTGTCTCTCTTGGGGGAACACTTGTTTGGCGCCATCTGTTGTTGTGACTGTGTAATTACATCGAAAAGTCTAGACCCCGAATATAAGACGACCCTCTTTTTCAGATTTTTTTCTAGGAAAAGAAACCCGTCTTATATTCGGGTCAATACGTTATATAGGAGTTGATGTGTGTGTTTTATTGATCAGTAAGGTGCTGGGTTGATGCAGGCTGAGATGTATTCATTCCTCTGGATGATAGGATATGTGTCTGAATCAGTATGTACTTCCTGCAGGAGTTCAACAAGCTGGTGGACAGAGTGGACGTCGCCAAGGTGCAGACGGAGGACGCTCTGAAAGGCATCAACAGCAACACCAACGAGCTGGAGGACGCCCTGAATGCTCTGAGAGGTAATAATAATAATTCATTCTATTTAGAGGCGCCTTTCAAAGCACCCAAGGACACCTTACAATTCATAAAATATTCTAAGGAAAGGTTTAAGACAGTACAAAAAGGTGAGACCCGTTCACTCAGAGAGTCCTGGTACTTTACTGGGACGAGTAATGGACCTATGTAACCGGTGTGGATTAGCGGTGTCTGCGTTGTGTTTCTTTCGTCTCTGAAGTGTTTGTCTGAAACACCAAACAGATCATTGCAGCATCCCATAATCCCCTCTGTTTCAGCCCTGTTTCCAAAGTGCTGATTCTCTGTCTGTTACTTTAGATGAAAATAAGGAGCCCCTCCCCACGCCCCTCTGAGAGACATTTGGTTAAAAAGAACTCAATGGAGCTCTAGGAGGAGATTCAGGTGATAAGGTGGGGGGGGGGTACCTTGGTTGCTGATAGGCTAATGGTTACACAAGACAAAACATCGTTATGACATCATCAAGTGGCCAATATCTGATCAGCTCATTTTCAGACAGGTTTTTATAGAAATGGATCAGGAGAAAAAGAGAGAGGGTCTTTGTTCCTGAAACTTTCAGAGTCTCTTTACACAGAGGGGACACATGTTGATGTAGAAGAGACATGAAGAAGAGGGGACACATGTTGATGTAGAAGAGACATGAAGAAGAGGGGACACATGTTGATGTAGAAGAGACATGAAGAAGAGGGGACACATGGTGAAGTAGAAGAGACAAGAAGAAGAGGGGACACATGTTGATGTAGAAGAGACATGAAGAAGAGGGGACACATGTTGATGTAGAAGAGACAAGAAGAAGAGGGGACACATGTTGATGTAGAAGAGACAAGAAGAAGAGGGGACACATGTTGATGTAGAAGAGACAGGAAGAAGAGGGGACACATGTTGATGTAGAAGAGACATGAAGAAGAGGGGACACATGTTGATGTAGAAGAGACATGGAGAAGAGGGGACACATGTTGATGTAGAAGAGACATGAAGAAGAGGATTTTGCATAATAGGTGACCTTTAAAATACATCACCGATTGGTTCATCCATAAACTCGCACTGACTCCCTCTCCTCTTCCTCCTCAGGCTTCGACCAGCAGATCGACGACAGCAAGTCTCTGGCTGACGACGCCATCAAACGTCTTCCTGGCATCAACGCCACCATCCAGCAGGCGGTCGGCAACAACGCAGAGACCAGCGGCATCCTGGGAGACGTGTCTGCAGATTACGACAGCTCCGTGAAGAGCATCAACATGCTGGGGAACCTGGTCACCGGGCTGGAGGTGAGATATTATCTATCACTTGTATATAGACTCTCATGGCACTACTTCTATTCTATTTTATTGTATTTACTTGCACTATTTTAACTCAGTGTTGACCGACTGTCTTTATCCTCCAGAACACGTTTGGGTCCCTGCCGCCTCACACCGGTCTGCTGAACGAAGCCACCAAACTGAACCAAGACTCTAAGGATCTGAAGCAGCAAACCCTCGATGCAACAGATAATCTGACCTCAGAGCTGGAGGACGGCCGGAGGCTGGAGAATGAGGCCGAGCAGGTACACAGAGACACACTCAGATTTAAGATTAGATTAGAGAAGATAACATGTTCTAACAAATCCCATGAGACCCAATAGGTTATTCACAGACTGCATGAAACCCCTGCTATTCGAAGGAAATTACAGTCATCTCATGCGCCCTAAAGTTGTATATTTTTGGGACTCAGTGCAAAGTGAGATCACAAAAGTGTTTGGCATAGATTTACCTTTTAACCCATATAACTTTGTCCTCGGATCAGATTGAAATTACGAACGTAGACATAGGAATATTATTGGTATTGCTCTGTATGCAGCACGTCTCACAATCCTCCAGAAATGGTTGGATGAAGATCCGCCCAATCTTTTGTTATGGTTTCAAAAACTGATGTGAATCCTGCCGTTGGAGCGTTTTCACACTGCGAGGAACTCTGGAGGAGTTGGTTAGGGACTGGTGTCCAATTGCACCGTACATGAAGGAAGGATTATACTGTGGGCGTAAATATAACACGATGAGTGTGAGTGAGTACTAGGTTGCTCCTGTTGCTGTGTGTCTGTCTTTGTCCGTGTTTGTTGTTATTGTTTTGTGGGTTTTATTATGTTTTTGGTATTGTAAAAAAAATGTACAAACTCATGTTAGTAATGTGATCTCAAGTGGGCTGGAATAATAGAATCATAGCAACAAGTTATTTTACATTCATTTCCACGTCTGTGTCGTCATCCGGACACACCGGCATTCAAACTTCAATTGGAACTATGAAGGAAGTTAATCAGATTCAGGTTTATCACCAGGTAGGTTGAGACGTACGAGGAATTTGACTTGGTGTCGTGGTGCGTACATAAAAGTAAAAGAAAAGAAAAGAAAACACAGATAGAAAACTATTTTAAGAACCCTATAATAACATTACATAGAAAACAATAGAGTAAAATAAAAAATAAAGCAGTATTTATATTGAAATAAAATGGAATAAAATATGTGCAGAGAAAACGATTGTAATGTGTACGCTTTGCCCTGAGCTGTTGGATAACGGTGGATCTAAATGTTTCTCTGCAGGCAGCTGAAGGGGCGACTGCAGCTCTGAACAACGCCAGAAACACCAGAGACGGCGTGGGGAAAACTCTGAGAGACATCAACGCCCTGCTGGCCAAGATGGGTACGTTCAGCTGGTTCATCACATGACCACGCCATGTCAGCTGGTTCATCACATGACCACGCCATGTCAGCTGTTGTCTGCATATCATAACATACGCTAAATAACACAACTTATGCTAACTGTGTAAATGTCCCAACATGCGGGTTAGTATCCAGCAGTTTCGATGTTCTGGAGACCCTACTCTACATGTCTATCATAAGACTTTGGGGTCTCAACATTTCTACCTCCAATTATAACGACTTTCTTGCAAAAATGTACGACTTTTTCCTCAAATTATTACGACTTTTTCCTCCAATTATTACGACTTTTTCCTCCAATTATTACGACTTTTTCGCAAAGATTTACGACTTGTTGTTCTCTGGGATCACACTGCTTGCAGGTAGACTCAGTGCAGATGTTGTAACAGATGTTTGTTGATTCCTCCCTTACAGACCAGTCCACTCCTGTGGACGAGACCCAGCTTCGGGCTCTGGAGGTGGCTCTGGAAGGGGCTCAACAGGAGGTGCAGGGCCGCCTGAGGCCCCGTCTGAGGGACATGGAGGCCGGAGAGGAGGCGTACCGCCGGAGACTCTCTGGCATCAACAGGGACATCGACTCCATCAACAGGGACATCACCAACCTGAGGGTCATCCTGGCAGCCGTGCCCTCCGGCTGCTACAACAGCCCCCCCATCGAGGAGGCCTGAGCACTACATCTCCCACAATGCACCTGGGTACTATCTCTTATCCTCCAGAAACACCTGCCACTTCAACGGGAATCTACCTGATGTATTATTATGAGAACATTTCCTAAAGAATCATTAAAAAACCAAAGGGCCACCACGATAAATATAATGTTATATATAGTGTTAATCAGATAGCAGTAAAATATTGGAGCTTATATTGAACACTAGATCCTACATATCCCAAAATGCAACTGGGTACTATCTCTTCAGAAACACCTGCCACCTCAACAGGAATCTACTTGAGTTTGAAGAGCGCTATATAAGTGCCATGTATTATTATTATTATCATTTAAACCAAAGTGCCACGACTATAAATAGAATTAGCGATTTTTATGTTGTGGATTAGCTTCAGTTTTCAGATCTTCAAAGCAGTACGATCCTACATCTCCCACAATGCACCTGGGTACTATCTCTTATCCTCCAGAAACACCTGCCACTTCAACAGGAGTCTACGTGATGTATTAAGAATCATTTTAAAACCAAAGTGCCACCACGGTACATATAGTGGGATGGATTAGCTTCAGCTTTCAGCTTTTTTATTTAAATGTTGTTGTGTTAATCAGATAGCAGAACATTCTGGAGCTCATATTAAACACTGGATCCTACATTTCCCACAATGCACTGTGTCTCCTATAAACATTATTGCACCTACTGACAACTCTCTTGTTTTGAATAAACCTCATGAATAATAACTGACAGGTTGTTAGCTATGACACGGTTTACTTTAATTAATCATATTAACTTAATGGATATTGTTCATGTTTGTTTTTTATAATGATGTGACTGTGAATGTTTTTATATTTATAACTGTACATACATTCAGGGTTTTTAATGTCTCTGCTTTTAAATAAAACTCTTTTCTCTTCTACATGTTCTAAAGATCTTTATTTGTCTCAAACTGCCTGTGCTGCACCGGCTCTGTTGTGATTGGTCAACCAGCTTAGAGATGTCCCGCCCCTTAGCCTATCACGTGCAATGTGTTGGAGCGCTAGCCAATAGGAGCGCAGGTGTTACGCAGCCATACCACATAAAAAAAAGACAGACCACCTGTAAGAGTGCATCACAGTTTACAATCAAAAGAAGTCAGAGCAACAGATCAACAGAAAACCAGATTCATGTTCAGCACACAGGGACAGGAACACACACACACACACACACTCACACTCACACAGGGACAGGAACACACACACACACACACACACACACTCACACTCACACAGGGACAGGAACACACACACACACACACACACACACTCACACTCACACAGGGACAGGAACACACACACTCACACACACACACACACACACACACACACAGGGACAGGAACACACACACACACACACACTCACACTCACACAGGGACAGGAACACACACACTCACACACACACACACTCACACACAGGGACAGGAACACACACACAGGGACAGGAACACACACACACTCACACACACACACACTCACACACACACACACTCACACACAGGGACAGGAACACACACACAGGGACAGGAACACACACACACTCACACACACACACACAGGAACACACACACACAGGAACACACACACACACACTCACACTCACAAAGGGACAGGAACACACACACACACAGGGACAGGAACACACACACAGGAACACACACACTCACACACAGGAACACTCACACACACACACAGGGACAGGAACACACACACACAGGAACACACACACTCACACACAGGAACACACACACACACAGGGACAGGAACACACACACACACTCACACACACACACACTCACACACACACACACACACTCACACACACACAAACACACAGGGACAGGAACACACACTCACACACACAGGAACACACACACACTCACACACTCTCACACACACACACTCACACACACAAACACTCACACACAAACACTCACACACACACACACACACAGGGACAGGAACACACACACACACACAGGAACACACACACACAGGAACACACACACAGGAACACTCACACACTCTCACACACACACACTCTCACACACACACACACTCACACACACACACAGGAACACAAACACACAGGGACAGGAACACACACACACACTCACACACAAACACTCACACACACTCACACACACACACAAACACACACACACACTCACACACAAACACAGGGACAGGAACACACACTCACACACACACACAGGGACAGGAACACACACACAGGAACACACACACACACTCACACACAAACACTCACACACACTCACACACACACAAACACACAGGGACAGGAACACACACACACACACTCACACACACACACAAACACACAGGGACAGGAACACACACTCACACACACACACAGGGACAGGAACACACACACACACAGGAACACACACACACACTCACACACAAACACTCACACACAGTCACACACACAAACACACAGGGACAGGAACACACACACACACTCACACACACACACACAAACACACAGGGACAGGAACACACACTCACACAAACACACAGGGACAGGAACACACACACACACACTCACACACACACACACAAACACACAGGGACAGGAACACACACTCACACACACACACACAGGGACAGGAACACACACACTCACACACACACACTCACACACTCACACACACTCACACACATACACACTCACACACACTCACACACACACTCACAAACACACACTCACACATACACACACTCACACTCACACACACACACACTCACAAACACACACTCACTCTCACACACTCACACACACAGGAAATGAGGCGCTGATCAGTTCACATACAGAGGGAATAGAAAATGGACAGTGGTGGCTGTATATTATATATAATATTTGTATATATATTTTCTTTTTGTGTTGTTTCTTTATTGTTTCTGCAAACACGTTCACGTCATACTCTACCACGGGATGAACACGCATGCCAAAGGAAACATGTCTAAGCATGCAGTCTACACTGTAATAAGAGCACATGAAGAAGAAGAAAAAACATCCCTAAATAACTCCTCTCCATCTGTTACAGCGTCTCCCCAAATATTCAGGTGTTATTTAGTCCTTTGAACACCTTTGTTCTCCATGTGTTACAACATCTTCCCCAAAGCGTGGAACTCCTTCACATCTTCCCCAAAGCGTGGAACTCCTTCACATCTTCCCCAAAGCGTGGAACTCCTTCACATCTTCCCCAAAGCGTGGAACTCCTTCACATCTTCCCCAAAGCGTGGAACTCCTTCACATCTTCCCCGAAGTGTGGAACTCCTTCACATCTTCCCCAAAGCGTGGAACTCCTTCACATCTTCCCCAAAGCGTGGAACTCCTTCAGATCTTCCCCAAAGCGTGGAACTCCTTCACATCTTCCCCAAAGCGTGGAACTCCTTCACATCTTCCCCAAAGCGTGGAACTCCTTCACATCTTCCCCAAAGCGTGGAACTCTTTCACATCTTCCCCAAAGCGTGGAACTCCTTCACATCTTCCCCAAAGCGTGGAACTCCTTCACATCTTCCCCAAAGCGTGGAACTCTTTCACATCTTCCCCAAAGCGTGGAACTCTTTCACATCTTCCCCAAAGCGTGGAACTCCTTCACATCTTCCCCAAAGCGTGGAACTCCTTCACATCTTCCCCAAAGCGTGGAACTCCTTCACATCTTCCCCAAAGCGTGAACTCCTTCACATCTTCCCCAAAGCGTGGAACTCTTTCACATCTTCCCCAAAGCGTGGAACTCCTTCACATCTTCCCCAAAGCGTGGAACTCTTTCACATCTTCCCCAAAGCGTGGAACTCCTTCACATCTTCCCCAAAGCGTGGAACTCCTTCACATCTTCCCCAAAGCGTGGAACTCCTTCACATCTTCCCCAAAGCGTGGAACTCCTTCACATCTTCCCCGAAGTGTGGAACTCCTTCACATCTTCCCCAAAGCGTGGAACTCTTTCACATCTTCCCCAAAGCGTGGAACTCTTTCACATCTTTTTAGGACTTTTTCCTCCAATTTAACAAATGTTTACTTTAATTCTGACGACTTTTTCCTCAAATTTGTATTACTTCTTTCTCCAATTATTCCGACTTTTTTCTAAAAAATGTTGTCAATTCTTTTCTCCAATATTTACGACTTTTTTCTCCAACTATAAAAATGTTTTCCTCAAATTATTTTACACATTTTTTCTTCAATATTTATGAACATTTCCTCCAATTAATACGACTTTTTCCTCCAATTAATACGACTTTTTCCTCCAATTAATACGACTTTTTCCTCCAATTAATACCAATTTTTCCTCCAAATAGTTGACGATTTATTTCTCAAATTATCTTACGACTTTTTTGTACAATTATTACGACTTTTTTTCCAACTAATACGAATGTTTACTTTAATTCTTATGACTTTTTCCTCCAATTATTACGACTTTTGTCTACAAATACTCCAATTATAAAAATGTTTTCTTCAAATTATTTTACACATTTTTTCTTCAATATTTACGAACATTTCCTCCAATTAATACGACTTTTTCCTCCAATTAATACGACTTTTTCCTCCAATTATTACGACTTTTTCCTCCAAATAGTTGACGATTTATTTCTCAAATTATCTTACAACTTTTTTCCAAATAATACGAATGTTTACTTTAATTCTTACGACTTTTTCCTCAAATTCTTACGAACATTTCCTCCAATTATTACAACTTTTTTTCCAATTATTACGACTTTTTTCTAAAATTATCTTACGACTTTTTTGTCCAATTATTACGAGTTTTTCCTCAATTTTTTTCCGACTTTTTCCTCCAATTAATTCACGATTTTTTTCTCCAATTATAAAAAATGTTTTCCTCAAATTATTTTACACATTTTTTCTTCAATATTTACGAACATTTCCTCCAATTATTACGACTTTTTCCTCCAATTATTACGACTTTTTCCTCCAATTATATACATTTTTACAGCTTTATTCACCAAAATATTTTGTCGTTATGGAACATTTTGAAATCAGTGTTTTCCTTTTTGTTTTGAATGCCTCTCCGTATGTTCTGTCGTGCTCACTTTGCACACAGAGGCCAGATAGAAGAAGTTATTTAAGACAAAGCTCTGCAGACCGGTCCAACAGAATATTTCTGCTTTTTGTATTATTTAAAGATTTGACTTCGGTCCAGGTAAACTCCAATCATCTCGAGTAAAGCCGGATTTAGTCAAATACGTTTTATTTATTTTGGAGTTAAGACCTTGTTTATTCACAGAGAAAAGGATGGAATCATTTTAAAAGTCGGGTTTTCTCACAAATCGACGTACGAGTTTTCCATCTCCAACGAGCATGCCCCCGGACTTTAATACAGACAGATAACACACAGAGAGGTTTTGCACTCTGATGGAGGAGGTTTTGGACTCCGATGGAGGTTTTGGACTCTGATGGAGGAGGTTTTGGACTCTGATGGAGGTTTTGGACTCTGATGGAGGAGGTTTTGGACTCTGATGGAGGTTTTGGACTCTGAGGTGGTTTTGGACTCCGATGGAGGAGGTTTTGGACTCCGATGGAGGTTTTGGACTCTGATGGAGGAGGTTTTGGACTCTGATGTAGGTTTTGGACTCGGAGGTGGTTTTGGACTCGGAGGTGGTTTTGGACTCTGATGGAGGTGGTATTGGACTCTGATGGAGGTTTTGGACTCTGATGGAGGTGGTTTTGGACTCTGATGGAGGTTTTGGACTCTGATGGAGGAGGTTTTGGACTCTGATGGAGGAGGTTTCGGACTCGGAGGTGGTTTTGGACTCTGATGGAGGTGGTTTTGGACTCTGATGGAGGTGGTTTTGGACTCTGATGGAGGAGGTTTTGGACTCTGATGGAGGAGGTTTTGGACTCTGATGGAGGTGGTTTTGGACTCTGATGGAGGTGGTTTTGGACTCTGATGGAGGAGGTTTTGGACTCTGATGGAGGAGGTTTTGGACTCTGATGGAGGTGGTTTTGGACTCTGATGGAGGAGGTTTTGGACTCTGACGGAGGTGGTTTTGGACTCTGATGGAGGAGGTTTTGGACTCTGATGGAGGTGGTTTTGGACTCTGATGGAGGAGGTTTTGGACTCTGATGGAGGAGGTTTTGGACTCTGATGGAGGTGGTTTTGGACTCTGATGGAGGTGGTTTTGGACTCTGATGGAGGTGGTTTTGGACTCTGTTTATCCGGAGGTGTTGATGTAGAGCTGGCTCTTCAGGATGTAGTCGATGACGGGCTGATTCAGGTAATCCACAACATGGCCGTCTCCGTGCTGAAGGGCCAGTCTGAGGGGGGGGGGGGGGGGGAGATGGTTTTAATACAGATTATTTTACACCACATGCTTTCTACCTTTTCCTCCAACTTTTACAGTGTTTTCACCAGAAAATAACAACTTTTTTCATTAATTATTACGGCTTTCTTTCCCCCAAATATTAATGCATTTTCTCAAAAATATGAAAACTCTTTGACCTATTTTTCAGGAAATATCTGAAATATAATAATTTATTTTGTGGATATTATTATGACCATTTCTTCTCCAACTTTTCAGCTTTTTTTCCCCAATTATTACCACTTTTTTCTCCACTTTTTTGAGCATTTCCCCCAAAAGACTTGAGTTTTTACTCCAAAAAGTACAGCTTTTTCCCCAAAATATTACAAATTTCCCCCCCACCCCCAGTTGTTGTGTTGGGTAAAATGTTTTTGGTTTTATTGTCAAATGAATATTCGCTTTATAAACTGTAATTGGTGCTATTACTCTACGGAAGAAAAGTTATGAATCAGCTGTTTTCATTCAGTGAAATAAAAAGCTAAGACACCAAATGTATTTACTCAAACTGAATAACCTGTAAATAAAGATGATTTTCTACCTCTTCAATAATGACCCTCTCTCTTTCCAGAAGCTTTGGACAGCAGAGTAATAACTTCCTAACATTAACACCATCTCAGACGTTAACCCCACCTGCTCTTGGTGGAGCTGACGATGGACATCGGGTGGCTGATTTCATCTTTCACCACCGTGATGTTGTCCTGAAAACAGAACAGAGACCAGATGAGATGCTGTTTCCAACGGGGACACAATGAACCTCAGAGGGAACCAGAGATGGAGTTCACACCAAAAGACAGGAGGGTTTTCACACTGGAGCAGCGTTTTGTATTTGCAGCGTTTGGTTTCTGCAGCTTTTAGTAAACGCTGCGCATGCTTCCTCAAGTTGCTGAATGTTCTCTAAATGCAGCATGTGTTGTCAAGTTGCTGAAGATGGTTCTTCATGTGGAACCTTTGGGTTTTTATATCTGCATCATTTCTGAAGCTGCAGGGAGTTTGAATCTGTGGACCTCCGTACGTTAGTCAGCATTACAGCCTCACAAAGGAGATACCAGCACAAATGTGTTAACTGTAAATCAGTTTTGCATCTACAAGTCTACGTTTTTTTTCTGTAAGTTTCCCCCTGGCCAGAGTTTCACAATAGCTCAGTTTTCAATGACCTGAAAGTGTTTGTGTGGAATAGGCCTAACTTACAATAAACGGATAAAAATGATGCAGAAATAACTCCATCATGATTCTGATTTCTTAATGAATGAAGTTTGATAACAGAAAGACAATCCGATAACTGTAAATGCTTGTTTCCTGTGTGCAGTGAGTGTGTGTGAATCAGTGTTATTGACCTTGAACTTGCGCAGGATGGAGGAGTGGTTCATGATCTTCTCCGTGTCTGCTCCGTCACGAGGAACCACCACGATCCCAAAATCACCCACGATCACCTCCATCTGAAACCAGAGAGACTCACCACTCAGCAGATTTCTGACAGAGATCTGACTCTACGTGCTAAAGCTTCTTTCTGTACATTTTACTTTGTCAATCACATCCAAATAACCTTTTAGGTTCTTATAGAGCTGCAGGAATGAGTCCTAAACCCAAACATGACCCAGCATTTCATCACTTCCTGTCCCCTGGTCTGGAGGTCAATGGTTTCCTGAATGTGATTTTGGTTGTTATCCTGAAATCAGGTCTGTGGTTAAGGTCTTTGATCTACCACATAAAATACGTCAGTAAATCCCCCACTGGAGGATTTAAAAACAGAGGTTAGTAACAAGTGTCTAAATGAGACGACTAAACTTCATCAAGCCCAATATTAGCCTCCCTTAGCGGTGGTGACGTGAAGTCATGTGACCGTGTTGCAGTTCCTTTATAGCCCAACATTAGCCTCCTTTAGCTTAGCGGTGGTGACGTGAAGTCATGTGACCGTGCTGTAGTTCCTTTATAGCCCAACATTAGCCTCCCTTAGCGGTGGTGACGTTAAGTCATGTGACCGTGCTGTAGTTCCTTTATAGCCCAACATTAGCCACCTTTAGCTTAGCAGTGGTGACGTGAAGTCATGTGACCGTGCTGTAGTTCCTTTATAGCCCAACATTAGCCACCTTTAGCTTAGGTGGTAACGTGAAGTCATGTGACCGTGCTGTAGTTCCTTTATAGTCCAACATTAGCCCCCTTTAGCTTAGCGTGGTGACGTGAAGTCATGTGACCGTGCTGTAGTTCCTTTATAGCCCAACATTAGCCACCTTTAGCTTAGCGGTGGTGACGTGAAGTCATGTGGACCGTGCTGTAGTTCCTTTATAGCCAACATTAGCCCCTTAGCTTAGCGGTGGTGACGTGAAGTCATGTGACCGTGCTGTAGTTCCTTTATAGCCCAACATTAGCCTCCTTTAGCTTAGCGGTGGAGACGTGAAGTCATGTGACCGTGCTGTAGTTCCTTTATAGCCTAACATTAGCCTCCTTTAGCTTAGCGGTGGAGACGTGAAGTCATGTGACCGTGCTGTAGTTCCTTTATAGCCTAACATTAGCCACAAATCATAAAGTGTTGTTAATATGTGGAGATTATCCTGCTGAACTAAACGTTTAAGTATCATAAACGTTTGTTTGTTTCTGCAATAATCCAAAATCACATGGAGAAATCCCATTGGACCAGAGAGTACGACATTTCTGCAGGACTCTGTTATCGGGGGCGTTTAGAGGACAACGCTAAGGGGTGGGACAATATATAGGGTGGGGGCGGGACTACATGTTAGAGGGGGCGGGGCTTCACGTTGGATGGGGGCGGGGCTTACATCACTGTCCTTCCACAGGCCAGGGATGCAGAAGGAATCCAGGAGATCACTGCCACACAGGAGCAAGATGCGTAACTCTACAGACGACAAACAGGCGGGAGGAAAGAGACACACACCTCAGTAAACAAACACATGTTTACTCAGTAAACAACATGTTTACCGGATAGAAACAAACCAGAAGGAGCTCAGAAAGGAAGTCACCACACTGAGGGTTCACTTCCTGAAGAGACGACTCACCGATCTCCTCGTATCTCATCACCGTCCCCAGGTTAGCGTTTTCATCTGAGACACGAGACAGAAACGTGAATCAGTGAATCCTCAGAGTGCAAACATGTATATGGGATGCAGCTCAACATCGGGAGGCATTTGTCGTTGTTCAAACCCAGTTTAGATTTAACCGCGACCACTTCCACATTAACGTAGGTCTGCAGGATCCCTCCTCTGTTGGTTTCTTCCAATTTCTACCCATTAACTGGGGGGTTTCTTCCATTAACTGGGGGGTTTCTTCCATTAACTGGGGGGTTTCTTTGGGACTTTTTCCAGACTGTTAAGCCCCCTGAGACACATGTAAAGTTGTGATATTGGGCTATATAACACATAAAGTACTCTACATAAAATATACACTGTTTTCACAATAACTTTTTACCGGCACACATACATGTAAATATATATAATATGTATATATGACCAAAATATGTATATATGTTCATCAGATTCATTACCTCTGCATAACTGTGATCGTCTTCCATAAGTAATAAACGCTGCTCTTAGAAAGATGCTGTATGAAGCGACTGTTGCTCAGATTCAGGATGAAAATGCGGTGTTGATGTTTCGTCGTGTGGAAGTGGGCGTGGTTAAATCTGAACTGGGTTGGAGAAACGACGGATGCTGATGAGATGTTAAACTCAAACTGGTCGGTGAGATGTTTCTGACTTACCGATGAAGGTGAAGCGGTCGATGTGAGGGCGAACGCAGCAGATCTTCCCCAGGTTCTCACTCAGCTTCCCCCACAGTTTGACTGAGACAGAGACAAGTTCAGACTCTCATTACTATTTTTAGGCCTATATTATAGGTCTCAGATATATACCAAAATATAAAAAACATGTCTATGAAGTGTTTTGCTCAAAATACCAAACAGATCATTGTAGCCTCTCATCCCCCTCTCTTTCAGCTGTTACTAAAGTGCTGATTCTGGGTCAGTACCTTTAAAAAAAATAATAATAATAATTCTACCGGCAGAAACTCAGCTAAATTCTGCCGTGATTAAACTCCACATCATGTTCCAAACCACATCAAGGATTCTCTCTGAAACAGTATGGAGCTCTAACTCTTTCTCTCTCTCAGGTTTACCACAAGGTGAGTTCCTTTTGATTTCCTGCTTCTTCACACAGACTCTCTCCAGTACAGAATTAGCTCTGAGTGTTAGCATGCTAATGTAAACACAGACCATATTACATCCAGAACACTCACTTGCTGTAGGCTTGTGATTCATGTTATTCTGGTTCTGGTAGATAGGGGGCGGGGTCTGGTTCTGAGGCTGACCAATCACAGGAGTCGAGGACGGCGTGTTGACGTTGGACAGGATGCAACCGGTGACTCTCTGAGGAACCAGAGATCATCAGGATCAAAACAGACACAGAAAGACACTCAAGGTACGTTCAGAAGCGAGTTTGTGGCGTGGACGATTACCCCGAAAGAGAATGGAGCGAATGACGCGGAAACGCTTCATTTGTGAGAGTTACATTTTTTCAACTCGAGCGATAAATTAGCGTGAAGCTGTCTCTGAAAGCCAATCACAGCTAATTAGCTGTTAGCCATTAGCTGTTAGCCGTTAGCACACAGAGCTCACAGCTCCTCATATCTGTTCAGAAACTGGAGAATCATCAGAGTTTCTAAATGTACAAACCAGAGACTGTCTGTGGAGAACACTGTCTTCACTTCTGTAGGACGTTACTGTGAGTGTGGAGTTGCAAGTGTTTTGCTGCCATCTTGTGGACACACTCTCCAAAGCATTAGTTCATGGTATTTACAAACCGGTCCAATATGTAGTTATTTCTACAAATGTATCATTTTGATACGTGTAGTACAATTTAATCATAAAAATATGTTCATTTCGTTGTTTGTAGCGTGCCTTGTTTGAGTGACGTGAGTTAACACCCATGATGCCGCGGTCGAGCGATGTGAATCCTCCGGTGTGAATGCACCATAGAAGACCCCTCCACTGCTGCAGTCCTTAAATCCCTGATATATTATATATAATGTAGTATATGTTCCTGTACCTTCATGAGGTCTCGGTGATGCTCCAGCACGCTGCAGGTGGTCTGCCAGGTGTCCTGGTAACACTCCCAGGGGTCCACCCTGCAACAAACACACAACACACTGCATTAACAAAGTCACAGCTACACAACTATCAATACATATCTATTATATTTCAGAGTTGTAACCATTGAAATGCTATTTTGTTTATTTCTTAGACTATTCTTATACTGAGTTCTGTTTTTAGGTTTTTTACAGACTGTGATATGTGAATGACTCTCAGCAGCAGTGATGATGCCGCATGGGGATTTACATATTATATATATGATATAATATATGTGGACATCTATAAACAGAGTAAAGGTATATTCTCACCTGATCCAATCAGAGGACTGCACGGCTAGCTGACACATGGTGAGACGATGTCTGCTGGGCACTAAACCCTACACACACACACACACACACACACACACACACAGACACACACACACACACAGACAGACAGACAGACACACACAAACACACACACAGACACACAGACAGACAAACAGACAGAAAGACACACACAGACACACACACACACACAGACAGACAGACAGACACACACAGACAGACAGACAGACAGACACACACACACACACACACACACACAGACACACACACACACACAGACAGACAGACAGACAGACAGACACACACACAGACAGACAGACAGTCAGACAGACAGACACACACACACAGACAGACATACACACACACACAGACAGACAGACAGTCAGACAGACAGACACACACACACAGACAGACATACACACACACACACACAGACAGACACACACACACACACACAGACAGGCAGACACACACACACAGACAGACACACACACACACACACAGACAGGCAGACACACACACAGAAATAAAAGCATAAGTGCAGGATTAAGTAAAGAATATGTAAAAGAGGTAAATTAAGATCAAATCATAAAAAAACTCAAATGTTCTTTAAGATTATAAAACATGAATGTAATGTTTGAAGGCCTCTGGATTATCCACACATAAGTATGTTTGATTTGTGATTTCATCGTAAACTACAGAAGGCTTACACAGAATATTGTATTGTCTATGATTGTATAAGAAAATGTGACTTTGAGATAAACATTTCAAATTAACGAGAAATAAACTTGAATTGTATTAAATATTTCTACCCTAAATCTAGTCTGTGAGATTAAAACAAGTGTGTGTGTGTGTGTGTGTGTGTGTGTGTGTGTCTGTGTGTGTGTGTGTGTGTGTGTGTAGAGACTCTAACGAGGTCAGATCTGCGTCACGCTGCACACACACTCCTGATGCAGCATGTATTATTCATGGCGTCTCAGAGAAAGTAGGACAGCGTCATTAAAACACAGAAGTCTGCTGCTGGAGGGGTTCATCTATTATTATCTGGAACATGTGAAACACTTCATGCTGCTTACCTTAAATATTACCCTGATGCTCAGAAAATAAGACTTTATTTAGAGCACGGACATTGTGGGTAAATTATATTCATCATAAAAAACTCAAATATTCTTTAAGATAACAACATGAATATAAGAGAAAGAAAATGTGACTTTGAGATAAAAAAATAATAATTAAAGGGGAACTAAACTTGAATTTTATTATACATTTCTTTAAATAAAAGCCTATTCTCTCAGATTAATACACTACATTAATTAAAAATGTTATTAAATCATAAATGGACAAAAAGACAAAAACCTGTGATATCATCTGGTATTAAAAAATCGTACGTTTTAAACAAATTAAATCTATAATCTTTCAAAGGAATCTTTCTGGCGTTATATAGACGTACATTAACGAGAACAGATTATACTCCCTGAAAAGTAAAATGGTAAATCTACAAGGAAAAAATGAGTTAATAAATATGATTTTATATTTATAATTATATGAGAGATAAACAAATATATCCTGAGATAAAATTAAAATGAAAAAATTCACAACAAAAATCTTGATCACACATCAATAGGCGCTTTCACACTTTGCCGTACTTAGTCCCACGGAACTCTTTAGTCCCTCGAACTGTCCTAGTAGATCGCGTTCACACCGGAATGAGTCCCTGAGGGGGGATTAGGCAAATGAAGCCGCTGACGTCACTTCTTCTTCTTCTGCTTTGGGTTTACTGGCAGGCCGCAAACCACTTCACGGCGTATACTGCCACCCGAAGTCCCCGGCCGGAAGTCCCCGGTAAATCGCCAGAAGCGCCGACACCTCCTCATCACTCGTTTTATTTTGTGTTGCCATAAGTTAGTCTCTCTCCGTTGGGTCGCTGGGCTAATGCTAATGCTAATAATGCTAATGCCAGCAAATTCACAAAACTTTTTTGAGTTTTGCGGGGCGTGGTTTGCAATTCGCCGAGCCAATCAGAAATGGGAACCTTTTGCTCCCCAGGAAAGTCCCTGCTCTCTAGTTCCAGATCTTTTTGGTGTGAACGCAAAATCCCAACAACTATCGGAACTATTCCTGGGAAAAGTACTCCGGTGTGAAAGCGCCTCTTATGAAGTATTTTCTCAGAAAGGACGTTTTTCTCAGGACTCATAGAAGAAGTTTTATTATAAAAGACAAATATTTTTATACAAATTGATAAAAAAAAAATTAAAAAAATACTTATTCTTAAAAGAAGTCTAATTGTGAAAAAAATGCATATTCTTAAGAAAGTTCACAATTTCAGGAAAAGTGAAATTCTGAGAAAAAAGTGAAATAAATATAATATTTCCTGAAAGTAAATCTACAAGAAAATATAGAAAAAAAACTAAAATATTCTTTTGTAAACTTTTTAAACTGAGAAAAACCGAATAATTCTAAATAAAAATAAATAATAAAAATAAGCTGTAATTATCAGAGAGAAATCTTAGATATTCTCTGACATAAAATGAGTTGTTTTTTGTACTCGTCTTTATTCAATAATAGTAGTTGTATTCCCAGGACTCACCGGCTTCCCGTAGGAGTCGTGCACCGGCGAAATGATTCCTCCAATCACGATGAAGCGTCCGGATTTGTGCAGATACTCTCGAGCTTTCTCTGCAGACACACAAGACATGTCAGGATGTGAATCATGAGGAGAAGTGAAAGACCCAGGTCCGTTTACTCTACTTTAGTCCTGAGCTGAACTCATCCATCCACCGCCTATCAGGAGGATGAAACGACACACCTGACACGGCATGTTACGTTTTTGGACACACTGATTAACCTTTTATCACAATTTTCTGACATTTAAAGACAAAGAAACATACCTTTTTGAATCAAGACAGTAATCAACAAAATAATTGGCATTGACAATAATCCGGGGTTAGCATCTGCGGGTCGTGAAGATAAGATAATCAAACTGTACACTAACAGAGCAGAAGAAGAGCAATTACATATCTAAGGAAACACAGACGGTCACATCATTAAGTCAACGTATTCCTTTTTATTCTATTCCATTTCCATGTAAATAATGTTATATTTTACTATATTTTGTATTATTTTTAATATTTTTCTAGTTCTCTATCTGTGTTTTTATATTTGTTTTACTTTGATGTACGCACCACGACTCCAAGTCAAATTCCTCGCACGTGGTACCTGGCGATAAACCGGTTCTGTCTCTGATTCTGAATACAGTATCTAGTGCAAAGAAAACGTAGTGGCCGATAAGAAATGGCACGTTATTAATAATAATGATGTTGCACATGTCATATAGCAGTGTTTCGTAATGATGGATGGATGGATGGTATTGATTGGTATTGATTGGTATTGATTGGTAGCAGTTCCAGAAGAGAGCCACAACCACTCACTTGTATATAGACTCTCCTTGCACTCTTTCTTTTGTTTACACTTAGTTTATTGGGTTTTTCCAACAGCATCCAGTTATTCTATCAGAGCGTGTCTCAAAGCAGCTCGATGTGAACACTGCTTAGCACCTCTGCCCTCACTGACAGAAGACACACTTTAGAGGGAGGGAGTGAGAGAAAAGAGTGAGAGGAGAGGTCAGGAGGGGGGGAGAGAAAAGAGTGAGAGGAGAGGTCAGGAGGGAGTGAGAGAAAAGAGTGAGAGGAGAGGTCAGGAGGGGGGGAGAGAAAAGAGTGAGAGGAGAGGTCAGGAGGGAGTGAGAGAAAAGAGTGAGAGGAGAGGTCAGGAGGGGGGGAGAGAAAAGAGTGAGAGGAGAGGTCAAGAGGGGGGGAGATAAAAGAGTGAGAGGAGAGGTCAGGAGGGAGTGAGAGAAAAGAGTGAGAGGAGAGGTCAGGAGGGGGGGGGAGAGAAAAGAGTGAGAGGAGAGGTCAAGAGGGGGGAGAGAAAAGAGTGAGAGGAGAGGTCAAGAGGGGGGGAGAGAAAAGATTGAGAGGAGAGGTCAGGAGGGAGTGAGAGAAAAGAGTTAGAGGAGAGGTCAGGAGGGGGGGGGAGAGAAAAGAGTGAGAGGAGAGGTCAGTAGGGGGGGAGAGAAAGAGTGAGAGGAGAGGTCAGGAGGGGGGGGAGAGAAAAGAGTGAAAGGAGAGGTCAGGAGGGAGTGAGAGAAAAGAGTGAGAGGAGAGGTCAGGAGGGGGGGGGGAGAGAAAAGAGTGAAAGGAGAGGTCAGGAGGGGGGGAGAGAAAAGTTGCTAATGTTAAATCAGGAATGATTGGGAACTTCATCCTCTTAACAAGTTTGAAAAAAGGACCCCATATTTTCCCAAATGTATTTGCTCCTCGCACTATTTCTATTTCTATTTCTATTTCTATTTCTATTCTATTTGTATTTACTTGCAGTATTTACAGAATGTATCTATTGTCTGTGTTATTGTGTTGCACCGTAGGAGGAGGAGCCTGTGACCTCAGATATTCATTGACATATCCACACTGTAGCTGTGCACACATGACAAGAACAACTGAAGTCCTCCTCCAACAGAGCAACATGAATATATATAGGACATAAAACACAAAACAGATCAATCAAATAAAAGATAGATACAGTCATTTTTCATAAATTCGGACATTTCTCTCAAAATCTAAAAATTCTGACTTTTTTTCGAAAATCTAAAAAAATCTGAATTTTTTTCCGAAAATCGAAAAAATTCTGATTTTTTTCGCAAAATCTCAAAATGTTGACTTTTTTTGATCAAAATCTTAAAATTCTGACTTTTTCTCAAAATTCTGAATTTTTTCAGAAAATTCAAGTTTCAAGTCTCTCTCATCATGAGCTCAGCAGATTCAGTGGAGATATGTCAATGACAAACTGAAGTCCTCCTCCAACAGAGCAACATGAATATATGACATAGAACTAATAGAACAGATAAAATAGTGCAAGAGAATGTTTTGAGATGTGCAAGAAAATACAAATAAAATAGAAATAGTGCCAGAAGAGTCTGTATACAAGTACATGGAATATGATATATAGATACATAATGAATAAGATGCAAACAGATGAATGTTCCGGATGTTCTTCACAGAGTTCAGGTGAAATACTCAATTACATTTCAGTATTTTTTAATTTGTGCTCTCATAAGTTAAGACTGTGTGATCACTGTAAAGGCATCAAATTCAAGAAGAAGAAGAAGAAGAAGAAGAAGAAGAAGAAGAAGAAGAAGAAGAAGAAGAAGAAGAAGAAGAAGAAGAAGAAGAAGAAGAAGAAGAAGAAGAAGAAGAAGAAGAAGAAGAAGAAGAAGAAGAAGAAGAAGAAGAAGAAGAAGGTCACGATGGGAACATGGATGCTGCTGCTCGCTGGACAAATTAACGTGAACACTGACCTCCAAAATAAAAGTCTGGAGTTTGATGGTCAGATATTCAGAGGTCTGATTCTGGGATGGAGGGATTGTGTTTCTCATCAAGAGTCAGCTGCAGTTTCCTCCTCAACACACTGACTTCTCCTTTCTTAATTAAAAGGTTAAACTATTACTGTCGTCAACGCGCTACAGGCACAAACACATGTTTCATGCACCGGTTATTTGACCTTTTCCTACGTCAGAGTGGAAAGAAAGCGTCCGAATCTACGAGTTTACTTCCCTGACTGTCTGTTTGCAGAAATCTCCTACATTCACCAACAGGTAGCATCACATGACGCCTCATTAGCATATTGAAACATAACATGTCAGAAAACTGTTCATATAAAAGATGTGTTGATGTGTTCAGTCTGTGGCTATAAGGTTTTATTGTCTCGTGTTTTTACATTTGTTTTTTCTTCCTATCGGTTTTGTCTACATGTATTCATGCTGCTTTTTATATATTTACTCTGTTGTTTTTAAATGTGCTGTATCAATAAAGTTGGATTGAATTGGATGATGTCAGCAATGAAATGGTGAGGTATATTTAACCCTATAGTGTCTTTAAAATCAGTTAAGGATACGTAACATGAGAACATCTTTATATAAAACGCTTTTAAAGACATTAAGGCCCTGGCCACACGGAGACGAAACGGGTCGTATCCGCTACAGTTCTCTATCGTATAGACGGTTCGTCCACACGGAGACGAAACGGGTCGTATCCGCTACAGTTCTCTATCGTATAGACGGTTCGTCCACACGGAGACGAAACGGGTCGTATCCGCTACAGTTCTCTATCTTATAGACGGTTCGTCCACACGGAGACGAAACGGGTCGTATCCGCTACAGTTCTCTATCGTATAGACGGTTCGTCCACACGGAGACGAAACGGGTCGTATCCGCTACAGTTCTCTATCGTATAGACGGTTCGTCCACACGGAGACGAAACGGGTCGTATCCGCTACAGTTCTCTATCGTATAGACGGTTCGTCCACACGGAGACGAAACGGGTCGTATCCGCTACAGTTCTCTATCTTATAGACGGTTCGTCCACACGGAGACGAAACGGGTCGTATCCGCTACAGTTCTCTATCGTATAGACGGTTCGTCCACACGGAGACGAAACGGGTCGTATCCGCTACAGTTCTCTATCGTATAGACGGTTCGTCCACACGGAGACGAAACGGGTCGTATCCGCTACAGTTCTCTATCGTATAGACGGTTCGTCCACACGGAGACGAAACGGGTCGTATCCGCTACAGTTCTCTATCGTATAGACGGTTCGTCCACACGGAGACGAAACGGGTCGTATCCGCTACGTTCTCTATCTTATAGACGGTTCGTCCACACGGAGACGAAACGGGTCGTATCCGCTACCGTTCTCTATCTTATAGACGGTTCGTCCACACGGAGACGAAACGGGTCGTATCCGCTACCGTTCTCTATCATAGACGGTTCGTCCACACGGAGACGAAACGGGTCGTATCCGCTACCGTTCTCTATCTTATAGACGGTTCGTCCACACGGAGACGAAACGGGTCGTATCCGCTACGTTCTCTATCTTATAGACGGTTCGTCCACACGGAGACGAACGGGTCGTATCCGCTACGTTCTCTATATAGACGGTTCGTCCACACGGAGACAAACGGGTCGTATCCGCTACAGTTCTCTATCTTATAGACGGTTCGTCCACACGGAGACGAAACGGGTCGTATCCGCTACAGTTCTCTATCTTATAGACGGTTCGTCCACACGGAGACGACACGGGTCGTATCCGCTACAGTTCTCTATCTTATAGACGGTTCGTTCACACGGAGACGAAACGGGTCGTATCCGCTACAGTTCTCTATCTTATAGACGGTTCGTCCACACGGAGACGACACGGGTCGTATCCGCTACAGTTCTCTATCTTATAGACGGTTCGTTCAGACGAGGCCGACACGGAAACGCAGATAACGATAACGTTAACGGGTCCCAAGGTGAATAGATCTGCGGACGCAACGCTCTGCGGGGCCAAACGGCTCCGTGTGTACGCCCAATACGATAATTTCCTGATAACGATGACGCCATAGCCCCGCCTCTCCCCACCTCTGCTGCTCACCCCCGCGTCATTGCTGATGCGTTTCGCCAACAACAACAACAACAACAATGGCTGATCACAGGGTTGCGTTCGTGCTCCAGACGCTACGGACCATGCTACAGATGTTAGTGCAAAATCTCCAGCTCCTCGACCCGGCCATCAGCAACAAGTGGACATGGAGACCTACATGAACTACATGTTGCTAAATCCACCGCGGGGAATAACCAGAAGGGCAACCAGGCAACCATGGCAACCATGCTCGGGGGGTCTTCTTCGCTGCTTTTGGTGTATTTTGTGGCGGAAGTACAGCGCCACTTACAGGCCCGGCATATGTACTACAGCCAGGGGCGCCGCTTGCGGACAGGCAAGGCAGGCAACTGCTTGGGGCCCCCAAAGAAGGTAGATTAAGAAGGTCCACAGCAACGACAACATGAAACACC
>CM062276.1:1188523-1246023 GCA_031216635.1 Dissostichus eleginoides
TTAAGTGTTCATTACTGTGCATCGTCCCTGGTAAATAAACGATACATTTAATTAATAAAAAAATTAATTAAAAATCAGAACTACATTTTTTTTTAAACCTTTGTTCACACCCCAAACATGTTTTCTCATATTGCCCTAATGCTCTTCTATACAAAAATAACTAACCCTCCTATTATAATTAACATCTACCCCCCCTCTCATCCTGAACCCCCCTCCCTCCTCCTCTGTGTGGGTCAGACAGGAACAAGATGGCGCCGGGAGCAGCGTTAGCTTCGGGACCAGTTGTTGTCTGAAGGACCGGAGATCCGGCAGGATGAACCTCTGCGCCCAGTATCTACGGTAAGTTATCCTCTGGTCCTCCTCCGGTTCTCCTCCGGTCCTCCTCCGGTCCTCCTGCCGGTCCCGGTGCGGTCGGAACTGGACCTTTGATCCCGGATTGTTTTGTTCTGCTGCTAACGCTAAAGCTAACGGCTAACCTAGCTTTAGCTCAAACCCTCAGGAAGTGCGCCGGCCGGTGAAGCCCATATTTGGAATATCCGTAGCGGCCAAACGGTGGTACTACAGCCATGACGTCATTCTGGCCCCAAACAGACCTCCCCCCATTGACTTACATCGGAAGAGAGACATCTATTTTAAATTAATATTCTGTTTTATGAATATATCATATTTTTTAGCTTCATTTAATTTAACTCCATTCGTCTGACTGACAGAGAGCGGGAGATAGGAGGCGGGGAACATTTAACTGCGCATGCTCAGTGGGCCCACATACGGGTACTTTCTGTATCTCCAGTCGCTCTATTATTGTCTTCATGCTCCGCCTCTCTCTCTCTTTATACACCCATGAGCTAGCTTCAGATATCAACAAACAATCGATGCTGCAGCCCGCCATCCCTCTTCTAACCTCTAATCAAATACATGTCAAGTTCATACAAGTGGGTGGCGTTTTATTCACACTAAATGTTTGCTATCTGCCGTTTTTGTTGATATAAAGACACTTTTGCCGCTTCGGAGGGACATTGTGTTGTTAGCTTTAGCTTATCTTTCTGCGTATGATAGCTTTAGGTTAGCTGATGCTGTGACATTAAATGTCATTTATAGGTGAGTTAACACCGTTTTAAGCGTATTTAGCGGTGTGTGTACGTGTCGTAAACGTGCTTTTAAAGGTGGAGGATCTGATAAGCTAGCTGGCGGGTTTGTGAGAAATGTGTTGATGCTGTTTGTTTTTATTTCGTCGCATTTTGGATCCAGGGATTAGCCCGAGCCCGATGTCAACACTGTGAAACATGTGATGAATGATAAGAAGATATAAGATGTTAGATTATTTAAAGAGTGGCTGTTTGTCAGGTTTATCTGGTAGCTCGGTTAGTCACCTGTGCATTGTCACATACTCTCTGTGTGTGTGTGTGTGTGTGTGCGCGTGTGTATTTGTGTGTGAGAGAGAGATACACTACAACTGCACTACAACCCACATAAGCCATTTCTATTGGCTTTTTTTTTATTTATTGTGATCATCCAGATGTAGAGCTGTGTTTAGATATAATACTATATTGTCCCCAAATGGTAGTTGTAGCTTGGGTTTAAATCAACATGTAGCCACTAAAACGTGTGTGTGTGTGTGTGTGTGTGTGTGTGTGTGTGTGTGTGTGTGTGTGTGTGTGTGTGTGTGTGTGTGTGTGTGTGTGTGTGTGTGTGTGTGTGTGTGTGTGTGTGTGTGTGTGTGTGTACCTGTCTAACCTCCTCTCTGTTTACATCCGAGCAGACAGGCAGAGGCCCTGAAGGCGGACATGACAGGTAAGTTTCACAACATGTTTTTTTTTTACCTGCTGCCATCTCTGGTTCTTTCTACATGTATTCTGCTCATTATCAGGTCATTATATTAATTATAGGAGAAGTTATATTTGAAAACTAATAGGACACACATTGGGTCACTTGGGTTTATATGAATGGTAATAGCCCAAGAGAAAGGAAACGTAAAGGCATTACTTAATCGTGGGAAGCCAGAAACTGTGATCGCAATTACAATGTGGTATAAGTGGAAATGCTAGATCATAATCTCGTGAACAAAAACGTTCCTATTTCCTCATCCAGCAGAGCACAGTCCAATGTCCTCTCAGTTTTAGCTTTTTCCTACCACAAGCATTTTATTTCACCAAAAAGTCTAACCTTTCTAAACACAAGCCGTCGTACCAAAACTGTCCAAGCATTAGAGATTTAAATCAGGAACTGACTGATGAGAAGTCAGGAGCTTTCTGATTGATCATGAGTAATTGATGTCTGATTTTAAAAAGCAACACATCAGGCAATCACAAGTACCTTCAGTGGGAAATGATTGCACATATCACACATCTCCTCTATTCCTTTATTTCAGAGGCTTCAGATGACATTAAAATTGATTAAATACGTGTTTTTAGTTATAAAATACTTGCATGCAAAGGGGGATATTCCTGAGCACTTCATAACCAAATACTGTCTTCTTTAAAATGCTTCAGAAAGATAGTTTGTTTACTGTTTTATAACTGCTTCTTCCTTTTCCATTTACACACACAGGCTCCTTTTATTTATCTTTCATTTGTGTTTATATATTGATAAGTGTGGAGTCGGAGGCTCCAAATAATCCCAGTTAGTTTCCTGCGTCCTCCTGCTCTGTTGATCATATATTATCTGTTATGTACTTTTAAATTGTGCAAAAGAAATGCTATGTGTATTTTGTAAATTGTGTACATTTACAAAAATAAAATGTCATGCATGCTTCCTCATTCATATTAAGCTATCTTGGGCTCTTTTCTTGCTGTAACAAATGCACATTTCCCCTGATTCTGATGCTCTGTAAGCGTTTGTTTTGTTGCTCAGCTGACCCCCTCTGATAGATAGATAGATAGATAGATAGATAGATATATATATATAGATAGATAGATAGATAGATAGATAAGATATATATATATATATATAGATAGATAGGTAGGTAGGTAGGTAGGTAGGTAGATAGATAGGTAGGTAGGTAGATAGAGAGAGAGAGAGAGACAGATAGATAGATAGATAGATAGATAAGATATATATATATATATATATATATATATATATATATAGATATAGGTAGGTAGGTAGGTAGATAGATAGGTAGGTAGGTAGGTAGGTAGGTAGATAGATAGGTAGGTAGGTAGGTAGGTAGGTAGGTAGATAGATAGATAGGTAGGTAGGTAGGTAGGTAGGAAGAAAGATGCATGGATAGATTGATAGAAAGTACTTTATTGATCCCAATTTGGGAATTCTTTGTGTTGCAGCAGCGTAAAAAACAAACAAGGCAATGTGCATAAGAGAAATAATGACACTGTTTCCTCGGGGTGCGTTAGATTCGAAGCTGGGCGCGGCCGAGGTGTGGACGTCGCGCCAGGCGCTGCAGGACCTCTACCAGAAGATGCTGGTGACCGACCTGGAGTACGCTCTGGACAAGAAGGTGGAGCAGGACCTGTAAGTGCTTCCTTTATAATTACATTCAAAGCTTTTTTAAACACCTGTCATCTTTATTAAAGAAATAGAACAAAATATGGATCGAAGAGCAGATTCTTTGTGCGTGTACATTTTTGCAACGAAGGTGTCGAAAGGATGAAAATGTATGGAGGGCACAAGGGTTAAAAGATAAGAGGCTACACTCTTATTATTGTTTTTGTTGTTATTATCATAGTATAATATCTTGACAAAGATGAGGATATTATTATTAGTTTAGCTCAGTCTTCATAATTAGTTTTTATTTCATATTTGTTCAAGTTTAAACTCCTAATTTACACATCGCTCTCACACAGAAGGGATTTTATTCATGATAACAGCTACATAGTTTAGTTTTCACGCACAGGAGCCACGTTGATGGTGTGTGTGTGTGTGTGTGTGTGTGTGTGTGTGTGTGTGTGTGTGTGTGTGTGTGTGTGTGTGTGTGTGTGTGTGTGTGTGTGTGTGTGTGTGTGTGTGTGTGTGTGTGTGTGTGTGTGTGTGTGTGTGTGTGTGTGTGTGTGTGTGTGTGTGTGTGTGTGTGTGTGTGTGTGTGTGTGTGTGTGTGTGTGTGTGTAGGTGGAATCATGCCTTTAAGAACCAGATCACCACGCTGCAGAGTCAGGCCAAGAACCGAGCCAACCCAAACCGCAGCGAGGTGCAGGCCAACCTGTCTCTGTTCCTGGAGGCAGCCAGCGGCTTCTACACTCAGGTGAGAGACACACACACACACACACACACACACACTCAGGTGAGAGACACACACACTCACTCACTCAGGTGAGAGACACACACACACACACACTCAGGTCACACACACACAGAGACACACAGGTGAGACACTCATTCACTCACTCACTCACTCACTCAGGTGAGACACACATACACACACTCACTCACTTAGGTGAGAGACACACAGACACACACACACTCACTCACTCAGGTCTCACACACACACACACACACCTGAGGGACAGGAGGAGATTGGGGTGATACCCATCAAGAGGAGGTACATCCAAAACGACCTGTCAGCTTCTGTTAACCACACACCTGATTTCAGGCCAAAAACACATTGACCTCCAGACCAGGGATCAGGAAGTGAGTCATGTCAGGGTTCAGGACTCATAAAGCTGCGTCAAGATGTTCTCTTTTAGAAAATAATAGACATCGGACCAGTTCACGCACACATTGACTGTGTGTCTCTGTTGCTCCTATACTAGTTTGAGAAACACTTTGAATTTATTATTTATTTATTTCATATGTGAAATGTTACCAATATACTCACGGACCACTAGGGGTCGCTCACGGACCAGACTTTGAGAAACACCTCTCTATATACGGTGTTTAACGTGGACTCATGTCCTGGTTTAGGACTCATTCCTGCACCTCTCTATATGAAATCTCTCCTCCTCTCTCCAGTTGCTGCAGGAGCTGTGCACGGTGTTTAACGTGGACTCATGTCCTGGTTTAGGACTCATTCCTGCACCTCTCTATATGAAATCTCTCCTCCTCTCTCCAGTTGCTGCAGGAGCTGTGCACGGTGTTTAACGTGGACTCATGTCCTGGTTTAGGACTCATTCCTGCACCTCGCTATATGAAATCTCTCCCCCTCTCTCCCTCAGTTGCTGCAGGAGCTGTGCACGGTGTTTAACGTGGACCTGCCGTCTCGTGTGAAGTCTTCTCAGCTCGGCATCATCAGCAACAAGCAGAGCGGCAGCAGCATCGTCACCCCGCAGCCCAGCTCCTGCTCCTACATCTGCCAGCACTGCCTCGTGCACCTGGGAGACATCGGTGAGAACAATTCAAGTTATTAAAGAACACAATCAGGGCTTTACTTCACCCTCAGACGCCCTCCTGAAGTGTTGGAGCGTTACGATATACTAACATGAGGCAGAGCTAAAGTCAAGGTTTATTGACAAGAAGGAATCTGCTTTAGTGTAAAGTGATGCATACATAAACAATTATAAAACACATATATATGTTTATTTAATTTTTACAATTAAATAATTAAAAATGAATCAAATATTGAAAAAAAGATTATAATAAATAAAAAAAAGAGATTATTATTGTGAAAAATAAAGGATATGCAAATAAATAAAAATAATTTAAAGAATACCGTAAGAGCTCCTGCTCCTACATCTGCCAGCACTGCCTCGTGCACCTGGGAGACATCCAATCAAATCAAGTTTTATTTAGAAAGCACATTTTTAAAACGATTTTTGGTGGAGCCAAAGTGCTGTACATGCAATAAAACCACTGTACTACAATAGCAAACAGAAGACAATACATATCAACAGCAAAAATAAAATCACACACAGGGAATGTCAGGAGTCGTGCTCCGCTCTGACTAGAAGGCCAGAGAGAAGAAGTGAGTCTTTAGTGAGGGTTTAAAACCCCTAGGGTCTGGGCCGACCTCACATGGAGGGGCAGAGTGTTCCAGAGCCTGGGGCCAGCTGCTGCGAAGGCTCGGTGCCCTCGGGTTTAGAGCCTGGTCTTGGGCACTACCAGCAGCAGCTGGTCAGCAGACCTTAAAGCTCTGGGGAGTAGCGCTGGAGGAGTTCTGCTATACAGGCCGGAGCCAGCCCATTCAGGGATTTGAAAACAAATACAAGGAGTTTAAAATCAATTCTGAACCGAACTGGAAGCCGGTGCAGAGAGGCCAGAGTTGGGGTGATGCTTTTTGTGGCCAGTGAGAAGACGTGCAGCTGCGTTCTGCACTAGCTGCAGGCGTCTAATTGAGGCCTGGTCCATACCCACATACAGAGCGTTGCAGTAATCCAGTCTCGAGGTAACAAAGGCGTTAATAACCCTTTCTAGGTCTTTAAAAGATAAATACGACTTGGTTTTGGCCAATAGTCGTATTTTAAAAAAGCAGGTCTTGACTACGCTGCTGACCTGCTTATCAAATTGAAAAGCGCTATTGAAGGTCACTCCACATCACATCGGTGAGAACACCTGCGTATAAGATAAGATAAGAAGTACCTTATTGTTCCCAAGTTGGGACATGTTTGTGTTGCAGCAGCATCAAAAGACATTGTACAATTAAAAGACTAGAAATAAACGTTTAAAAAGGTCAACAGCAATAAAATAGGAATGAAAATATACATGTTGAATTACAAATTTACAGTGACAAAATATAAAGCAGGATATTACATACACATAAGTGAGTTATTGAATATTACATATTAGATTGGATATAAATATGAAATGTACATGTATTAAAGAACACCATCAGGGCTTTACTCAGACACCTTACTGACACGGAGCAAAGCCTGAAGTGTTGGAGCGTTACGATCAGCTAACATGAGGCAGAATCTGCTTTAGTGTAAAATTATGCAAACATTTTTTTTTAAATAATTACAAATAAATCAAATATTTAAAAAAAGATAATGTTAAATAAAAAAGGAGATATTATAATTGTGAAAAATAAAGTATTTACAAATAAATAAAAAATAATTTACTGAATACCTTAAGACAGTGTTTCTCAAACTTTTTCATACGAAGTAGTAGTATTAATAATAATAGTAGTAGTAGTATTAATAGGAGTAGGAGTAGTAGTAGTAGTAGTAGTAGTATTAATAGTAGTAGTATTAGTAGCAGTAGTAGTATTAATAATAATAGTAGTAGCAGTGGTAGAGGTAGTAGTAGTAGTAGTAGTATTAATAATAATAGTAGTAGTAGTATTAATAGGAGTAGTAGTAATAGCAGTAGTGTTAATAGTAGTAGCGGTAGTAGTAGTAGTATCAGTAGTAGTAGTAGCAGCAGTAGTAGTAGTAGTAGTAGCAGTAGTAGTGGTAGTAGCAGTAGTAGTGGTAGTAGTAGCAGTAGTAGTAGCGGTAGTAGTAGCGGTAGTAGTAGTATCAGTAGTAGCAGTAGTGGTAGTAGTAGTAGCAGCAGTAGTAGTAGTGGTAGCGGTAGTAGTAGCAGTGGTAGTAGTATTAGTAGTAGTGGTAGTAGTGTTGGTAGTAGTAGCAGTGGTAGTAGCAGTAGTAGTAGTATTAGTAGTAGTAGCAGTGTTAGTAGTAGTAGTAGTAGTAGTAGTGGTAGTAGTAGCAGTGGTAGTAGTAGTAGTAGTAGTAGTAGCAGCGGTAGTAGTAGTAGCAGTAGTAGTGGTAGTAGTGTTGGTAGTAGTAGCAGTGGTAGTAGTAGCAGTAGTAGTAGCAGCAGTGGTAGTAGCAGTAGTAGTAGTATTAGTAGTAGTAGCAGTAGTAGTAGTAGTAGCAGCGGTAGTAGTGGTAGTAGTAGCAGTGGTAGTAGCAGTAGTAGTAGCAGCAGTGGTAGTGGTAGTAGTAGTGGTGGTAGTAGCAGTAGTAGTAGTAGTGGTGGTAGTAGCAGTAGTAGTAGTAGTAGTAGTATTAGTAGTGGTACTAGTAGTGATAGTAGTAGTAGTAGTGGTAGCAGTGGTAGTAGTAGTAGTAGCAGTAGTAGTAGTAGTAGTAGTAGTATTAGTAGTGGTACTAGTAGTGATAGTGGTAGTAGTAGTAGTGGTAGTAGTAGTAGCAGTGGTAGTAGTAGCAGCAGTGGTAGTAGTAGCAGTGGTAGTAGTAGTAGTAGTAGTAGTGGTGGTAGTAGTAGTAGTAGTAGTGGTAGTAGTAGTATTAGTAGTGGTAGTAGTAGCAGTAGTAGTAGCAGTAGTAGTAGTAGTTGTAGTAGTAGCGGTAGTAGTAGTAGCAGTGGTAGTAGTAGCAGTGGTAGTAGTAGCAGTGGTAGTAGTAGTAGTAGTAGTAGCGGTAGTAGTGGTAGTAGTAGTAGCAGTAGTAGTAGTGGCGGTAGTAGTGGTAGTGGCAGTTGTAGTAGTAGTAGCAGTAGTAGCAGTAGTAGTAGCAGTAGTAGTAGTTATTCAAAAAATCTATATATATTTTTATAATTGAATAATTACAAATAAATCAAATATTTAAAAAAAGATAATGTTTACAGAATACCCTAAGACAGTGTTTCTCAAACTTTTTCCTACCAAGGACCACTTAACCAATAAAAAACACTCACGGACCCCCTGACTCCACAAATATCCAGAAACAATAGGCCTGCTTCCCACTCCAACAGTACATACCAGCCTAATAATGACAGCTGAACTTCTCTGCATCGCCTCATTCACACAATAAATCAACAATACAAATACAGCTACAGATTATATCAGCATTTTGTTCAAATAAGATTTAAAATGCTCTCAGGTTTTACACCTCTTATGAAATGTAGACTACATTTATTACGGAGTTTATGTCCAACAGACTCTCAGATCGTTGGCTACTGAGAGAAATGCAGAACACACCGCATGTAGTACGACACAAACCTCCGCTGTGGATTTTCAAAACAAAATACAGGTAAACTCTGGTCGCAGGCCCAAGTCTAACTCTCTGAGGTCTACCTCTCTGAGGTCTAACTCTCTGAGGTCTAACTCTCTGAGGTCTACCTCTCTGAGGTCTAACTCTCTGAGGTCTAACTCTCTGAGGTCTACCTCTCTGAGGTCTAACTCTCTGAGGTTTAACTCTCTGAGGTCTAACTCTCTGAGGTCTACCTCTCTGAGGTCTAACTCTCTGAGGTCTAACTCTCTGAGGTCTAACTCTCTGAGGTCTAACTCTCTGAGGTCTACCTCTCTGAGGTCTAACTCTCTGAGGTCTACCTCTCTGAGGTCTAACTCTCTGAGGTCTAACTCTCTGAGGTCTACCTCTCTGAGGTCTAACTCTCTGAGGTCTAACTCTCTGAGGTAGATATATAATCTCTCTCTAACTCCTAACCTCTCAATCTACTTCCAGCATGGATAAATGTTCATAAAAGACCTTCATTGTTTGTTTTATACGCTTCTTGAAATAACAAAATAAAACACATCGTTTTTCTAGAACAGATTACGAATCGCCTGGAGATGGTACGAACACGTGGCAACATGTGTGACGAAGGTGTGGCGCTGGGCTATATCATGCAATTGAAAGTTAAGCTCGCTCCATTGCGGAGATATTCCCTCGAGAGTGCGGAAAACTTAAATTAATTAATGAATTTCAAATGTGAAATGTTACCAATATACTCACGGACCACTAGGGGGCGCTCACGGACCACACTTTGAGAAACACTGCCCTAAGAGGAATTCAGTTGTAAAAAATAAAGGAGAAAATATATGACCTTTTTTTTGGATAATTTAATAACTTTTAATAAATAAAAAAACATGTTATCAAAAAATATAAATATTCAAATAAACATTTTATATTGTGTGTGTGTGTGTGTGTGTGTGTGTGTGTGTGTGTGTGTGTGTGTGTGTGTGTGTGTGTGTGTGTGTGTGTGTGTGTGTGTGTGTGTGTGTGTGTGTGTGTGTGTGTGTGTGTGTGTGTGTGTGTGTGTGTGTGTGTGTGTGTGTGTGTGTGTGTGTGTGTGTGTGTGTGTGTGTGTGTGTGTGTGTGTGTTGCTCATCATGTTGTGTGTTTGTGTGTTTCAGCGCGGTACCGTAACCAGACGAGTCAGGCGGAGTCGTACTACAGACACGCCGCTCAGCTGGTCCCGTCTAACGGTGAGTTCACTGACGCTAGCAGTTTCCATCCGCTTCCAGCCACTGTGCTAAGCTAGGCTAAAGGCTATATTCAGAATCAGGTTTATCACCAGGTAGGTTGACACGCACAAGGAATTTGACTTGGTGTTGTGGTGCGTACATAAACAAACATGATAAAGAACTATTTTAAGAAAACTATAATAACATTAAAACATATAGTAAAATATAGCAGTATTTACATTAAAATAGAATGGAATAACATATGTTGGCATGTCAGTGGATGGAGGTACATGAAACCTCATGTGTTGAGTGTTATGTGTTTAATGACCCGCAGGTCAGCCGTACAACCAGCTTGCCATCCTGGCCTCGTCTAAAGGAGACCACCTGACCACCATCTTCTATTACTGCCGCAGCATCGCCGTCAAGTTCCCCTTCCCTGCAGCTTCTACTAACCTGCAGAAGGCTCTGTCCAAGGCTCTGGAGAGGTGATACACACCACTAACACACACACCACTAACACACACACCACTAACACACACACCACTAACACACACCACTAACCTGCAGAAGGCTCTGTCCAAGGCTCTGGAGAGGTGATACACACCACTAACACACACACACCACTAACACACACACCACTAACACACACACCACTAACACACACCACTAACCTGCAGAAGGCTCTGGAGAGGTGATACACACCACTAACACACACACACCACTAACACACACACACACACACACACCACTAACCTGCAGAAGGCTCTGGAGAGGTGATACACACCACTAACACACACACACCACTAACACACACACACACACCACTAACCTGCAGAAGGCTCTGTCCAAGGCTCTGGAGAGGTGATACACACCACTAACACACACACCACTAACACACACACCACTAACACACACACCACTAACACACACCACTAACACACACACACCACTAACACACACACACACACACACTACTAACCTGCAGAAGGCTCTGTCCAAGGCTCTGGAGAGGTGATACACACCACTAACACACACACACACACACACCACTAACCTGCAGAAGGCTCTGGAGAGGTGATACACACCACTAACACACACACACCACTAACACACACACACACACACACCACTAACCTGCAGACGGCTCTGTCCAAGGCTCTGGAGAGGTGATACACACCACTAACACACACACACACACACACACACACACACACCACTAACCTGCAGAAGGCTCTGTCCAAGGCTCTGGAGAGGTAACACACACCACCAACACACACCAGTAACACACACCAGTAACACACACCAGTAACACACACCACTAACACACACTCATAACACACACCAGTAACACACACTCATAACACACACCACTAACACACACCAGTAACACACACCACTAACACACACATAACACACACCACTAACACACACCAGTAACACACACCACTAACACACCAGTAACACACACCACTAACACACACCAGTAACACACACTCATAACACACACCACTAACACACACCACTAACACACACCAGTAACACACACCAGTAACACACACCACTAACACACACCACTAACACACACACACACACACACACACACACAGGCCCTGGAGAGGTAACACACACCACCAACACACACCACCAACACACACCAGTAACACACACCAGTAACACACACCACTAACACACACTCATAACACACACCAGTAACACACACCACTAACACACACCAGTAACACACACCAGTAACACACACCAGTAACACACACCACTAACACACTCATAACACACACCACTAACACACACCAGTAACACACACACCAGTAACACACACCACTAACACACACTCATAACACACACACCAGTAACACACACCAGTAACACACACCAGTAACACACACACCAGTAACACACACACCAGTAACACACACACTCATAACATACACTCATAACACACACCACTAACACACACTCATAACACACACACCAGTAACACACACACCAGTAACACACACCAGTAACACACACACCAGTAACACACACCACTAACACACACCAGTAACACACACACCAGTAACACACACACTAGTAACACACACTCATAACACACACCACTAACACACACACCAGTAACACACACACACCACTAACACACACTCATAACACACACACCAGTAACACACACACCAGTAACACACACCAGTAACACACACACCAGTAACACACACCACTAACACACACCAGTAACACACACACCAGTAACACACACACCAGTAACACACACTCATAACACACACCACTAACACACACACCAGTAACACACACACACCAGTAACACACACTCATAACACACACCACTAACACACCCAGTAACACACACCAGTAACACACACCACTAACACACACCACTAACACACACCAGTAACACACACCACTAACACACCAGTAACACACACCACTAACACACACCAGTAACACACACCAGTAACACACACCACTAACACACACCACTAACACACACCAGTAACACACACCAGTAACACACACCACTAACACACACACACACACACACACAGGCCCTGGAGAGGTAACACACACCACACACACACCACCACACACACCAGTAACACACACCAGTAACACACACCACTAACACACACTCATAACACACACCAGTAACACACACTCATAACACACACCACTAACACACACCAGTAACACACACCACTAACACACACATAACACACACCAGTAACACACACCAGTAACACACACCACTAACACACCAGTAACACACACCACTAACACACACCACTAACACACACCAGTAACACACACTCATAACACACACCACTAACACACACCAGTAACACACACACCAGTAACACACACCACTAACACACACTCATAACACACACACCAGTAACACACACCAGTAACACACACCAGTAACACACACACCAGTAACACACACACCAGTAACACACACTCATAACACACACTCATAACACACACCACTAACACACACTCATAACACACACACCAGTAACACACACACCAGTAACACACACCAGTAACACACACACCAGTAACACACACCACTAACACACACCAGTAACACACACACCATTAACACACACACTAGTAACACACACTCAAAACACACACCAGTAACACACACACCAGTAACACACACACCAGTAACACACACAACAGTAACACACACACTAGTAACACACACTCATAACACACACCACTAACACACACACCAGTAACACACACACCAGTAACACACACACCAGCAACACACACACTAGCGCTGGACAATATGTCCAAAATATACCAAAAACATATTTTTGTTTTATTTTTATTTTTTTACATTTTTTAAAACTTTAATAAATAAGTCTTTCAAATGAATATAAATACACACACACACAAAGAATACAGTTAGAGGAGTTAAGTCATGAAATAGGAGCAAATATATGACTAACAAAACTGTTAAATACAGTTTTGTGTGAACTTGTTACTTCCCACCCTTATCGCCCTACCGTCCTGTCAAAAGTATAAAGTTGGCCCTATTTTAAAATGCCAGAAACTTGCTTGAATGTGACTACAAGAGGAAATTAACGAAGGAGTCCAATAGAGGCGTTTCAGGCAGTGTGTTGGAGAGAAACTCCACAGAGGGAACACAGGGATTTTCACCATTTACATGCACTATAGGACACACTACAGGAGAGGCAGATATATCCTCTTTAGGAGAAGATGTAGCACTCCTCAGAAACGTTTTGAGTTGAACTGTGATGTTTCTCTCTGTGTTCCTGCAGCCGAGATGAAGTGAAAACCAAGTGGAGCGTCTCAGATTTCATCAGAGCCTTCATCAAGTTCCACGGCCACGTCTACCTGAGCAAGAGTCTGGATAAACTGGACGCTCTGAGGGAGAAACTGGAGGAGCAGTTTCAGGTGAGTCATGTGACCCTGCTGTAGTTCCTTTATAGCCCAACATTAGCCACCTTTAGCTTAGCGGTGGTGACGTGAAGTCATTTGACCGTGCTGTAGTTCCTTTATAGCCCAACATTAGCCTCCTTTAGCTTAGCGGTGGTGACGTGAAGTCATGTGACCGTGCTGTAGTTCCTTTATAGCCCAACATTAGCCACCTTTAGCTTAGCGGTGGTGACGTGAAGTCATGTGACCGTGCTGTAGTTCCTTTATAGCCCAACATTAGCACCCTTTAGCTTAGCGGTGTTGACGTGAAGTCATGTGACCGTGCTGTAGTTCCTTTATAGCCCAACATTAGCCTCCTTTAGCTTAGCGGTGGTGACGTGAAGTCATGTGACCGTGCTGTAGTTCCTTTATAGCCCAACATTAGCCTCTTTTAGCTTAGCGGTGGTGACGTGAAGTCATGTGACCGTGCTGTAGTTCCTTTATAGCCCAACATTAGCCTCCTTTAGCTTAGCGGTGGTGACGTGAAGTCATGTGACCGTGCTGTAGTTCCTTTATAGCCCAACATTAGCCTCCTTTAGCTTAGCGGTGGTGACGTGAAGTCATGTGACCGTGCTGTAGTTCCTTTATAGCCCAACATTAGCTTTTTACTTCAGAAATTATAAAGCGGTTATAGGTTTTTGGACATATTCGGGTTCTTTGCTGATTTATTAGCTGCAGAAAGATGTGTCATCCCGGCAGCAGTTCTAAAAGACACTATGTGGACACGGGTCTTTCTCCTTCTTCCTGCATGCAGATTCTGCAGAAAGCAGAGAACAAGCTGAACTCTTCAGGTCATGTTCTTGCAGATTAATTCCATCTGTTGCCATCAGGGTGTAGATATGCTCTACCGGCTCTTAAGACTAATCGCTTTTCAAAATCATTCTTGACATCAGCTGCTCACAACCAATGGCCCCTTGCAGGAATAATCAAGTTGTTGATTGAGTGATGCACTGTGGTTTAAAGTGGTGTGTGTGTGTGTGTGTGTGTGTGTGTGTGTGTGTGTGTGTGTGTGTGTGTGTGTGTGTGTGTGTGTGTGTGGTGTGTGTGTGGTGTGTGTGGTGTGGTGTGTGTGTGTGTGTGTGTGGTGTGGTGTGTGTGTGTGTGTGTGTGTGTGTGTGTGTGTGTGTGTGTGGTGTGTGTGTGTGTGTGTGGTGTGTGTGTGTGTGTGTGTGTGTGTGTGTGTGGTGTGTGTGTGTGTGTGTGTGTGTGTGTGCAGAAGCTCATCCTGCAGAAGGCCTTCAGCTCCCAGCAGCTGGTTCACATCACGGTCATCAACCTGTTCGAGCTCCATCACCTCAGAGAGCTGCCGTCTGAAGGAGGGGAGCCGAGCTGCAGCGAGCAGCCAATCAGCTGGTTCCAACTGCTGGGCCTTCAGTGAGACACCACACAACACACTGTGATAAACACTGCACTAATACTGAAAGTGTTCTTTTTACACTCTGATCTTCAATTTTTCTCAAAATTCTCACTTTTTCTCAAAATTCTCACTTTTTCTGAATACCTAAAAATGTTAATAATCACTGGTCTCCAGCTTGAGCTTCAATCTCAGGATCCATGTATCTGTGATCCTCTCCAGAATGGAAGTAGTCATCACATACAGAGCATCAACTAGTTCCTGAACAGTGTCCTTCACATGCTGATGTCCAAGAGAGGGAGTTACACAGTCACAAGATGGAGGAATAGAAAGCAGTATTCAATGTTTACTTCAGATTAGCTCCACGTCAGAAATGATCATGCTTGTCATATGTCTCTCTCCATAGAGGCTGAATCATCATGTTAATCACATAGCTATCATATGCCTAAAACAGTCCTGATGCTCTTCTAGGTAATCATACATCCTGTCATGCACACAGCTACAGTTGGGATACCTTTGTTATCATGTTACTCTCACATTGGAAGAGGATATTCAGGATTTTCCCAACAATATCTTTCCCGCAGAATCCACATGAATTGTTATCCCAATTAAATGTCTGACTTCCTGTCTGTCTTCCTGTCCTCCTCAGTGTCCTTCCTGGGCGTCATGTGCAGCCGAGCTCTGCTCAACAAGAGTCGTGGGGAGGAGATAATGGGCGAATGTCCTCTTCCCGCCATCAAAGTGTCTCTTGATTGGCTCAGGCTGAGACCCAGCGTCTTCCACGAGGCCGCCGTCGACCAGAGGACACAGTGAGTTTCTGTTTAATAACCCCCTCTCTGTGGGGAGTAGGTCTGAGACGCAAGGAAACCGTGCGAAGAGAGAGGAAGCGAGAAAATGTGTTTTAAGAGCAATGAGACGTCGTTTCCTCGGAGCGGCACGTTGGGTGTGTCCGTCAGGAGTCGCGCTGTGTGTGTCCGTCAGAAGTCGCGCTGTGTGTGTCCGTCAGGAGTCGCGCTGTGTGTGTCCGTCAGGAGTCGCGCTGTGTGTGTCCGTCAGGCGTCGCGCTGTGTGTGTCCGTCAGGCGTCGCGCTGTGTGTGTCCGTCAGGCGTCGTGCTGTGTGTCCGTCAGGAGTCACGCTGTGTGTCCCCGTCAGGAGTCGCGCTGTGTGTCCGTCAGGAGTCGCGCTGTGTGTCCGTCAGAAGTCGCGCTGTGTGTCCCCGTCAGGAGTCGCGCTGTGTGTCCGTCAGGAGTCGCGCTGTGTGTCCGTCAGGAGTCGCGCTGTGTGTGTCCGTCAGGAGTCGCGCTGTGTGTGTCCGTCAGGAGTCGCGCTGTGTGTCCGTCAGGAGTCGCGCTGTGTGTGTCCGTCAGGCGTCGCGCTGTGTGTGTCCGTCAGGCGTCGCGCTGTGTGTGTCCGTCAGGCGTCACGCTGTGTGTCCGTCAGGCGTCACGCTGTGTGTCCGTCAGGAGTCAGGCTGTGTGTGTCCGTCAGGAGTCACGCTGTGTGTCCGTCAGGAGTCAGGCTGTTTGTGTCCGTCAGGAGTCACGCTGTGTGTGTCCGTCAGGAGTCACGCTGTGTGTGTCCGTCAGGCGTCGAGCTGTGTGTGTCTGTCAGGCGTCGCGCTGTGTGTGTCCGTCAGGAGTCGCGCTGTGTGTGTCCGTCAGGAGTCGCGCTGTGTGTGTCCGTCAGGAGTCGCGCTGTGTGTCCGTCAGGAGTCGCGCTGTGTGTGTCCGTCAGGAGTCAAGCTGTGTGTCCGTCAGGAGTCGCGCTGTGTGTCCGTCAGGAGTCAGGCTGTGTGTGTCCGTCAGGAGTCACGCTGTGTGTCTGTCAGGAGTCGCGCTGTGTGTCCGTCAGGAGTCAGGCTGTGTGTGTCCGTCAGGAGTCGCGCTGTGTGTCCGTCAGGAGTCACGCTGTGTGTGTCCGTCAGGAGTCAGGCTGTGTGTGTCCGTCAGGAGTCGCGCTGTGTGTGTCCGTCAGGAGTCAGGCTGTGTGTGTCCGTCAGGAGTCACGCTGTGTGTCCGTCAGGAGTCACGCTGTGTGTGTCCGTCAGGAGTCGCGCTGTGTGTGTCCGCCAGGAGTCACGCTGTGTGTCCGTCAGGAGTCACGCTGTGTGTCCGTCAGGAGTCAGGCTGTGTGTGTCCGTCAGGAGTCACTGTGTGTGTCCGTCAGGAGTCACGCTGTGTGTCCGTCAGGAGTCGCGCTGTGTGTGTCCGTCAGGAGTCGCGCTGTGTGTGTCCGTCAGGAGTCGCGCTGTGTGTCCGTCAGGAGTCGCGCTGTGTGTGTCCGTCAGGAGTCAGGCTGTGTGTGTCCGTCAGGAGTCACGCTGTGTGTCCGTCAGGAGTCGCTGTGTGTGTCCGTCAGGAGTCACGCTGTGTGTCCGTCAGGAGTCAGGCTGTGTGTGTCCGTCAGGAGTCAGGCTGTGTGTGTCCGTCAGGAGTCGCGCTGTGTGTGTCCGTCAGGAGTCACGCTGTGTGTCCGTCAGGAGTCACGCTGTGTGTCCGTCAGGAGTCAGGCTGTGTGTCCGTCAGGAGTCAGGCTGTTTACAAATAGTTCCATGCAAACATTTACCGATAAACTGCACAACAAGATAGACATTTAATATCGTCATACAGATGTTAACAACGTCATGTTTACCTCATATTGTTTTAAACTCAGGATCACATACCCGTGTTACGTCTAGAAAACGGTAAAAGTGTTCATTTTATTATAAAGTTGTGTATATTTGCACGGTCTGTTGCAAAAACTAAGAAGCTTATAAACGTCAGATTTTAAAACAAAATGCGATTTACAAAAAAGAAACACCATTTAATATCTTTTGAGTTTTATGTTTATATTTTGAATCCAAGAGATGCTGATTGTTGTTACCTGTAGTTAAGGCATTTCCTGTTTCTGCCGGAGAGAGGGGAGTTTGTTCCAAAGCCTCGTGCTGTTTTTACCCCCTCCATCTGACAGGAGGAGCCTCATTGAGCTGCGAGTGTCACTCCATCACAGAGAGGGAGTGGGTAGGGAGAGGTTTGGAATTGGGCCTTAACCTGTTAAGTTTTTTCACAAAACTGTGTCTCAGGGCTTCTTAACATTTAAAAACCTATTAATGTGTCATACCCACTTAACGGGACGAAACTCAGCTAACTGCCGATTTGAACCATTTTTACCGAAACAAAACACAAGTCTCACAAGAAGCGTCTAAATGAGCCCTGAGCGGAAAAATGCTAACGCATTTAGCACAGAACTCACGGTAAAATACCCTTATTACTTATCGTATCTGCACAAACAAGATATCGATTAGCAAGCTGAGATTCCACAGATTCTACAGGTATTAGTATCATCACTGTGCGATCAGAACTCGCGGCGAAATGACAACAAACAACAACAAAATTAGCTTTACGGGACCAAATCGGAAAATAAGTCTTACCGTTGCTGTTTCTGTTCAATGGCATTAAAACGATAAAAAGGCGGCTGAAGGTTAGTCCATAGGTTAATCCAATGTGTTCGTGTCACTTTGAAATGATTCCTGATAATCCATAATTCCATATTTATATCAAAAACGGAGTTTTCATATTAGCTGCTAATGATAGCCAGTATGACAGCTTCCGGTTTTGGGCATTCTGGCTACGCATCACTCTATTCCCCCATTGGTAATGTTTAGATGGATTTTAGGAACTTCCCCCCAATTCTATTGGCTCTAACGGTTAAAAAGAGGTGTCAATCACCAAAATCGACCGAGGGGGGCCAGAGATATGGAAAATGCACCCAAATGACCCCAGAAGTGTTTTTTTTGGTGCTAAACCTCTCTAAAAAGGTCAAAGGTCACTTGTTTTGCATCAATCTCGATGCAGGGTACTTGTTATATGTCATAGTTTGGATTCCTAAAGCTTTTAGTCTACTATCCCATCATTCAAGGCTGGTTTTCACTATAAATCATGGTTTATTTTGGACGGACACATTCATTTACATTTCTTTACTATGTTCAATCTGAATTTACTTTAAAATAAAAAACATCTATATTGATTCTGACTCTTCTACATCCAACTCACAGGTTTATCATTGCTTTGAGAAAAAAGATTATTAATTTAACCCTTTTAGAAGTGAAGATACAGTCATTTGTTCTGGGAATGTCATTTTCGAGCCTGAGACCTGGAAAACAGGCTCAGGGCTTAACAGGTCTGGCTGCTTCTTCCCCTCCGAACAGGAAGTTTAACTCCTCTTCCTCTCTCAGTATCTGGCCCTGGCTCGTCTCCATCCTCAACAGTTTCCAGCCCAAAGAGGACGACGTGACCTGCCCCTCAGGTACCACTCACACACCTTTAAACTGTCTTAAACATGTTATTATGTTTGTTTTCACCAAGAGGCACATTGCTGAATGATATATTCATTTAGTAGACCAATAGTCAAGAAAGCTAAACCCAACATTGTGATTAAATATATTAATAATAAATGTATATTTACATAAACCCAAGGACGCTTACACAGAAAACCAACCACAGCACTACGAAATATATAAAGATATGGTGGTGCTGTTGGTGCTGAAGGTGTGTTTGTTTCCACCACAGTGACGCCCCTGCCGGAGGAGTTTGAGCTGCAGGGTTTCCTGGCGCTGCGTCCTGCTCTCAGGTAATACACTAATCCAGGGGTTCCCAAAGTGGGGGTCGCGAGATGATTACAAAATAACATTTGAAAATTAAAAAATAATTAATTAATTTGTTTTATCAATTTCTTTTTAATTATTGTTATTAATAATAACGTGTGCATAGACATTTTTCAAGGGCGGACTAGCCATCTGTATAATTTCCCCGCCACGAGGCTCCCCCTTTGACAATCCACTAGCGCAGTGTTTCTCAAACTCTTTCATACCAAGGACACTTCACCAATAAAAAACACTCAGGGACCACCTGACTCCACAGATATCCAGAAACAATAGGCCTGCCTACCACTCCAACAGTATATAACAAATTACAGCCTAATAATGACAGCTGAACTTCTCTGCATCGCCTCGTTCACACATTAAATCAACAATACAAATACAACTACAGATTATATCAGCATTTAGTTCAAATGCGATTTAAAATGCTCTCAGGTTTTACACCTCTTATGAAATGTAGACTACATTTATTACGGAGTTTATGTCCAACAGACTCTCAGATCGTTGGCTACTGAGAGAAATGCAGAACACACCGCATGTAGTACGACACAAACCTCCGCTGTGGATTTTCAAAACAAAATACAGTAAAACTTTGGTCGCAGGCCCAAGTCTAACTCTCTGAGGTCTAACTCTCTGAGGTCTACCTCTCTGAGGTCTACCTCTCTGAGGTCTAACTCTCTGAGGTCTAACTCTCTGAGGTCTACCTCTCTGAGGTCTAACTCTCTGAGGTCTACCTCTCTGAGGTCTACCTCTCTGAGGTCTACCTCTCTGAGGCCTGCATGCTCTGCCTACAAAACAAACATAAAAAAACGTTTCTGCAGCCCCAACAGCAGCCTCTGATCATCAACAGACTTCATGCAACGCTTCATCGGATGCAGATATTAGATAATAATCTCTATCTCACTCCTAACATCTGAATCTACTTCCTGCATGGATAAATGTTCATCAAATACATCCATTGTTTGTTTTATATGCTTCTTGATATCCTAAAAAACACATCGTTTTTCTAGAACAGATTACAAATCGCCTGAAAATGGTCCAAACAAGTGGCAGCATGTGTGACGAAGGTGTTGCGCTGGGCTATATCATGCAATCGAAAGTGAAACTTAAGCTCGCTCCATTGCGGAGATATTCCTGCGAGAGTGAGGAAAACTTAAATTAACCCCGTTGACAGGGGGTCGCCAGTCTCTGGCACCGTTATTCTGGGGGTCGCGGGCTGAAAGGTTTGGGAACCCCTGCACTAATTGTGTGTGTGTGTGTGTGTGTGTGTGTGTGTGTGTGTGTGTGTGTGTGTGTGTGTGTGTGTGTGTGTGTGTGTGTGTGTGTGTGTGTGTGTGTGTGTGTGTGTGTGTGTGTGTGTGTGTGTGTTGTGTGTGTGTGTGTGTGTGTGTGTTGTGTGTGTGTGTGTGTGTGTGTGTGTTGTGTGTGTGTGTGTGTGTGTGTGTGTGTGTCCTAGCATTACTATCCTTGTGGGGACACATCTGTTTCGACCGATATGGCTTTTTCAAGGCCGATACCGATTATTAGTAATCAAGGAGACCGATATTTGGAACCGATATACATTTGCAGTAAAATCAGAAAATCTTGGTGTCAAAATGTAGAATAACAACTTCTTTGAAATGCCTTTTTATGTTTAATGAACTTTTCAACATCTTAAAACTGGTTTCCTCTCTGTGACCCTGAGTCAAGTAAATGAAGTAAAAATAAAATAAAAACTACTAAAACTTGTTCTGAACTTCTGATATTTGAGTCTCACTCATTTCGTCCCAATTCAGCACCAGATCGTGGTGCAGAAAGCAGAGTTGCTGCGAGGCTCCACTAGCAGCCGTCACAGTCCCAGTCGTCCCAGCGCGTCACAGTTTCTCCGCTGCGAGACACTACCCGCCCCCCCCCCCCTTTCCCTTTGTAACTGGGAAACTGATAGAACTGGATCATAAGATCGTGGTGTTTTTGCAACTTCAGAATAGGGGCTTGGGATGTTTATTGAACTTCGGCTTTCAACTGATTTACCTTCGAAACACCGCTCACTGCTGCTGCTTGTCTGTGTCTGCGTTCTTCGCACCTGCCTGTAATCTGAGAAGGTCCCGCCTCTCTGGCTCGCTGCAGCCCGGAAAATCTTCAGTGATTCAGTGATAAAAAAAAAGGCCGATACCGATAATCTGTCAAATGCGGAATATCGGCCTAGATAATCGGCCAGGCCGATAATCGGTCGACCCCTAGTTTACACGTCACGTGTGGGGACTGGCTTCTTATGGGACAAAATGGAGGTCCCCATAAGTGGAATCATTAATTTTAGGGTTAGGCATGTGATGGTTAAGGTTAGGATAAGTCTCCAGGAAATGCATGTAAGTCAATGTAATGTCCCCTGAAGTGATGTATACATGGTATGTGTGTGTGAGACCTGGGTGTTCATGTGAGGAGTTTCCTGGGTGTTCGTGTGTGTGTTACCTGGGTGTTAATGTGTGCTGCTGCTTCAGGTCCCTGGACTTCACTAAAGGACATCAAGGAATCCTGGTGGACCGGGACGGGCTGCCGCTGCAGACCCGCCACCAGAGGCTCATCAGCCTGGGGAAGTGGGTCGCTGACAACCAGCCGGGTGAGAGAGACCGTCTTTATTCACACACTGATAAACAATCATCAACTCAGAGTGCAGGGAGGCAGGGATGTTGGTTTCTGTGTTGGTCCCTGAAGGCAGCATCTCCCTCGTCCAATGGGATTCCTCCATCTGATTTTGGATTATGTCAGAAAATAATCTCAAACGTTTATGATACTTACCCCTCGATTCCACCGGGTCCGTCTGCGTCGCGTTACGGCTGCGCTGCGGTTTTGGTCCGGCCTCCTCCGGCGTCATACCCTACCAGGCGCGTTTCAGAAGCATTTCAGAAGCGGAGCGTCTTGCCTGCCGGCTCGAAGTTTTTGTTGATTTGGGCATATTTCCTGGACAGGCTACTTTGTACAGACAAAGTTAATAATAATTGTAATATTCCAGTTATAAACGACATGAATCAAAGATGTGTTGCTGTATTTTAGTGGTAAAAAATGCATTCATCATCATAATTATTCTATATATATAATTTACACAGTGCCTGTAAACCGGAGGAGAACGCTGGCATTTCTCCTCCTACTTGAAAGACTACGGAGGGATAGGGTCTGCAAAATTAGTTTGTGTGTGTATATATATATGCTATATATGCTCTGAACGTTCCACTTCCTGCCTGCCCGACATTACGTTACGGCTGCGTCGCGTCAAAATAGGATTCATCCTAATTTTAGGGGAGCCCTGCGCCGAGACGCTTCTGGGATGCTTCTGAGCCGTAACGCGGCGCGTGTGCTGGAATAGCACCCATTGACTAGAGTGGCTACGAACGCCGCGGCGCAGCCGTAACGCGCCCGTAACGCGCCGCAGAAGGACCCGGTGGAAACGGGGTAACACCACTTTGGCCCAGCGACACCCTATGGCACACGCAGTGAATAACACCCAATGGTGCTGTAGTTCCTTTATAGCCCAACATTAGCCACCTTTAGCTTAGCGGTGGTGACGTGAAGTCATGTGACCGTGCTGTAGTTCCTTTATAGCCCAACATTAGCCTCCTTTAGCTTAGCGGTGGTGACCTGAAGTCATGTGACCGTGCTGTAGTTCCTTTATAGCCCAACATTAGCCACCTTTAGCTTAGCGGTGGTGACGTGAAGTCATGTGACCGTGCTGTAGTTCCTTTATAGCCCAATGTATACGAACACCACTTTGGCCCTAGGAAATAAGACAGCGACACCCTATGGCACACGCAGTGAATAACACCCAATGGTGACCGCTTAAAACCTGATGACCTTGCATTAAACTTGCCTCCTCTCTGCAGTTTGATCCAGTGCAGCGTGAGTGAAGATGGTCTCCTCCTCTTCATCACCGATATCCCCGAGCAGGCCATCGAGGAGCCGCTGGAGAAAGAGAAGGAGGCGCCGGTTCTTCAGGAGTCGTCTAACGCCGAGCAGCAGCCCAACGACGGGTTAGGGAACTCCGGTTTGAAGTCTGTGCTCTCAGCGGGGAAGACGCAGAGCTCGTGGCCCGACGGCGGAGAACGGCCCGTCGTCACCTTCAAGGAAAACATCAAACCCCGAGAGCCGAGTCGCAGTCAGCAGCTGAAGGACAGCGGGAAGGAGAGGCGAGACTTCAACAAGGGAAACGGGGCTGCTGCTGGGAAGACAGAGCCGAAGAGAGAGAGAGACGGCAAGAGGAAGAGCGAGATGAAGAAAGCCCCGCACGAGAAAACAGCCGACGCCGGGAAACAGGTGCTAACACTCTTTACATTAAGTCTTAAAATACCTTGCACAAGTTAGGGAGGTTCCAACAAGTCCTGGAAACCTTTTACGGGAATACAATTAAACGCAGAATGGGAGGAGAGAGAGGGGAGAGGGGAGAGAGGAGAGGGGAGAGAGAGGAGGGGAGAGAGAGGAGAGGAGAGAGAGAGAGGAGAGAGGGGAGAGAGTAGAGAGTAGAGGGGAGAGATAGTAAGGGAAATATATGAAAATCTGCAAACTAAATCCTTACCAATCAATTTCTTCACTAATGTGTTTGTAAAGGTGTGTAGTAAGATGTATTAAAAAGTTGAAGTTCAAATCCTGTATGTTTTTTCGTAACAACTGCTCAAAGTTGAGGTACCGAATACCGATTTTCGAATTTTCTGTTTGGCCTTGGGTAACTTGTGAGGGGTCAAACTAGGGGTTTTTCATGATTCTGAGTTGATTGCAATCATGTATTTTTCACTAAAATCATTCCTTGGTTGAAAAAAGGCCACGCCCACTCTTATATTTAAATTCAAAAGTAGCTTTATTTGTAGTTACAAGTAGTTACAAGTGCTGATCACTTCAGGAGTCAATCTCTGAGTCTTCTCCAGACTCACCACCATCATGACCACAATTCTTGCATGAAATTCCTTTACAGACTCCACATGCTGAGATGCACTTAACGCCATTCCTCTTGCAGCTGCACCGCCGGTTGCTGCAATCTCCGTTACAGTTGCAGCTTGTGAACTGCAGTAGCTCCTCAGGAGCCATGGGGTCTAGTGTTGGGACTGGCTCATAGCCATGTACACCTAATGTCCATCCATAGTCACTGGGGTTCAGAGACATACTCTGCAGAAGGATCCAGTCCTGGGTTTGTAGGTAGGCACGGAGAGAATGCTGTGCAGCTGCACCCTCTGTTGGAGGTAGAGTTTCTGGTTTGATCAGCCCTGCCGCTGCCTTCCGTGAGAACATGTTGTGTCGAATTTCACCCAAAGCAGTACCTGGTGCATGGTAAATGTACTGGAAGATGGTAGTACCAGCCTGTATCACTGCATCCTTAGTAGCTTGTGTGTCAAGGAAGATGTCCATGTGTTCATCAATGTCCCCTGCACAGAACCTGCAAAAAAAATGCACTTTGAGATTTGTTTCAAATATAAAGTGAAATAGAAAAAAAAATTATTATTATTACCTGTCAAATAAGGTTGTTTTCCCATGGCCAGCTATTGCAGAAACCGTATCACAACCAGTGAAGGCGTGACAAAAGAGCAGGTAGCATCTCTCTCTTTCAGAGAGAGCTTCGCGGATCCTTCTGACATCATAAGAGCCCTTTGATGTTGTGAAGAAGAGTGGATGGTTGGTGCTTGGAATATGGTGTACTAGCATCACCAGCACATCTGCATCTTCTGCCCGCACCTGAAAATAGAACAAGATATGCAAAGCGTGTTGCACTATACAAAACCAGATAAAACTATTCAAGTTTGAATACTCAAGAGTGAATACTTTTGTTTCCAAAATAGGCTACCTACACAAATGCTACTAACCTCAACAGAGTCATCTGTAGCAGTGGCCAATGCCTCTCTCACAATCGAAGTGTCAGCATCATTGTCACACTGCTCCACTGTGATGTTATGTTTTCTGAATGTTGAAGAGAGGAGGTGGATTAGCTCACTCTTGTTATTGGTGTTGTCCAGGAACTTTGCTCTTGGTGTCCAGTGTATCATATCCGGTCGAATCTGGAGATCACAGCATGACTTCTTAGTGCGCCGGATGTGGTCATGATCTTTTGGTGATCGGCTGTAGCCATCAAAGACCACAATGGTCTTCTGAGAGCGGCGGCCAAGACACTGTACGTAGCTCAAGTAACTGTTGGCAATCTCCTGCCAAGTCTGACCTTGTTCCCACTTTACCATGTAGAGAAGCCATCCGCCATCAACTACAAGAGTGGAGCAGGATTGGTTAGTGAGGTCAAGCGGATCAGTTAACTCCTTCAGGCTAGTCTTGGAAAAGCCTGCCTTGTTCGCCTTGTTCATTTTCTGATCTTTATTGCTGAAGAGGGACAATGGGAAGGGAGTCAGCTCATACGCCAAGCTTGTCTCAACTGTCATATCCCGTTGGGCAAAAATTATCAGTCGGTTGAACAACTTGAGTGAGTCAAGGTGTATCTTCTTCTCGTTGATCTTGGGAATCTTTCTGAGTGATGACAGGGCTTGTACCTTTGACTTCTCCATGGTCGATGTCACTGACTGTCCATCCAGCTTGATCTGCATCTCTCTCCCTATTTCTGCTGCTCTCTCAGCATTGACTGGGTCATCTCCTGTGCTCCTGAATCCTGTTGAGAAAGACACAAGCAACTCCTTGTCTCGATCGGGGTCGAATGGGTTGTTCTCCTCAAACCATTGGAGGGCAAGGTCAATTGCTTCAGCATCTCTCTTCATCTGTGTTTTGCCAAGGTCTCTCTGGAGCGGAGCATGTTTCTTGACACTTTCCTCCATGGCTGGAGTAACGGACGACATGGTTTCCATGGGCAGTGAAACTTTCGAATGTCTCCTTGTAAGCAGGCAAAGTTTCAAGTTGCTTCATGAGTTGACAGTACAGCCGTGCACCCTTGGCATATTGATGATGCCCTGCAGCCGCAAAGATGTCCAGCATCCTGCTAACAATGCAGCACAGGTGGCCGTTGTGATCTGCAAGCTGCTCAGTTCTGATGAAGACCTTGATCACATCTACCATGTAGTTGTACTGCACCCAGAGAGCAGGCGTTCTTCCTCCTTCAGCAAGTCTTTTGAAGGTTTCTTCAAACCGCTGTTCAAACAGTGCCCGTTTTTCCACAAAGGAATGATTTTAGTGAAAAATAAATGATTGCAATCAACTCAGAATCATGAAAAACCCCTAGTTTTACCCCTCACAAGTTACCCAAGGCCAAACTGAACATTTTAGATTTTTCGAAAATCGGTATTCGGTACCTCAACTTTGAGCAGTTGTTACGAAAAAACATACAGGATTTGAACTTCAACTTTTTAATACATCTTACTACACACCTTTACAAACACATTAGTGAAGAAATTGATTGGTAAGGATTTAGTTTGCAGATCGGTCAAATATCTGATAAAATGCCCTTACTAAGAGGTTCCAACAAGTCCTGGAAACCTTTTAGGGGAATACAATGAAACGCAGAATGGGAGGGGAGAGGGGAGAGAGAGAGGGGAGAGAGGAGAGAGGAGAGAGGTTCCAAGAAGTCCTGGAAACCTTTTAGGGGAATACAATGAAACGCAGAATGGGAGGGGAGAGAGGGGAGAGAGGGGAGAGAGGGGAGTCCTGGAAACCTTTTAGGTGAATACAATGAAACGCAGAAAGGAAATATAAAGAGGAAAATTGAGGATTTACTTTTGCTTTAAAGGTTTCCTATCATGCTAAATGTATTTTCTAAATCCATGTGTCCCCGGTGTGTCCCCATGTGTCCCCGGTGTGTCCCCGGTGTGTCCCCGGTGTGTCAGGAGACTCACAAAGTGTCAGGAAATCAAACCCTCTCTCTTTTCCTCCGTACCCACATCTCTAAAAACGGGGGAGCAACGGAGCTGATCCAGATTTGCTGCGTCATGACGACATTACTAAAATGTGGGCGGGCTTTACGCCCACGGGCCAATCAGAAACGTTGCTGTCAGAAACTCCTGCAGGAAAAAACATATTTTAAGTCCCTCCTTTTTTACATTTTGTGAAAAGAAGGGAAATTGTTGAGTATAAAGTTGACATTTGGGGAAAAAATGTAGAACATTTTGAGAATTAAAGGTGGGGGGGGTAATTTTGGAGAAACCAGCTCGAGTGCGCCAGAATCTGAAAATACACAACCGGAAAAAATCTGCCACTTCCTCACAGAGCCCCTCCTCCAACACACACGAACGCGCGCATGACCAATGAGGGCACGAGATCAGTTTGTGCACAGATGGAAGGCTGACAGGCAGGTAGGCCATCCAGTCATTTTAGCCGGGCCGGCTCAGATGATTGGTCGTGCTTTTTACAGCGCCACGGCTTCCACAGATGAATTGTTTTTATGGATTTTTTTTGTCAAAGCACTGAAGATATTCATTGCTATCGGGATGTTTGAGCGCATTCCATGGAATATAACAACAAGTGTATCTCGAGCCGGTTTCTCAAACTTACCTACCCACCTTTAACTCCAAAATTAAGAAAGTCCCAAGAAAAAAGTCAGAATTTTGAGGTTTTGAGAAAAAACTCAGAATTTTGAGATTTTTTGAAAAAATTAAGAATTTTGAGATTTTCAGAAACATATAGACAAATAATATGTTTTGTGCGTACCTCCTGTGATTTACACTCTGTATGTTTAACTATATATCAGAAACGTTGCTGTCAGAAACAATGAGACGTGTTCTGGAAGTAATATGGTCTGTGTTTACATTAGCATGCTAACACTCAGAGCTAACCTGTACTGGAGAGTATGTGTGAAGAAGCAGGAAATCAAAAGGAACTCACCTTGTGGTAAACCTGAGAGAGAGAAGAGTTTTGAGCTCCATGCTGTTTCAGAGAGAATCCTTGATGTGGTTTGGAACATGATGTGGAGTTTTCATCACGGCAGCATTTAGCTGAATTATGAGTGTAACTCTGCCTGTCCTCTGCTGCCTGTCCTCTGCCTGTCCTCTGCCTGTCCTCTGCTGCCTTTCCTCTGCTGCCTGTCCTCTGCTGCCTGTCCTCTGCTGCCTGTCCTCTGCCTGTCCTCTGCTGCCTGTCCTCTGCCTGTCCTCTGCTGCCTGTCCTCTGCCTGTCTTCTGCTGCCTGTCCTCTGCCTGTCCTCTGCTGCCTGTCCTCTGCCTGTCCTCTGCTGCCTGTCCTCTGCTGCCTGTCCTCTGCTGCCTGTCCTCTGCCTGTCCTCTGCTGCCTGTCCTCTGCCTGTCCTCTGCTGCATGTCCTCTGCTGCCTGTCCTCTGCCTGTCCTCTGCTGCCTGTCCTCTGCCTGTCCTCTGCTGCCTGTCCTCTGCTGCCTGTCCTCTGCCTGTCCTCTGCTGCCTGTCCTCTGTTGCCTGTCCTCTGCCTGTCCTCTGCGCTGCTGCTCTAACTGTTGTGATTTCTGTCGGCCATGTTTTCAGGTGAAGGCTCAGACGGAGCTGAGGAAGACTCCGGTGTCCGAGGCCAAGAAGACACCTGTCACTCAAACTCAGACCCAGACTCAGTTCATCCCCATCCACCATCCAGGAGCCTTCCCCCCCCTACCCAGCAGACCTGGTACACACACACTGTCGCATACACACACACACATGCACATAGACAACCACACAAACACACACACACACGCACAAACATACTACTCACACAGTGACGTAATTGCAATACACGTGTTAATAGTATGTTTGAATATAACAGTAATAATACCAACATTAACACTCCTCTCTCCCCTCTTCTCCCCTGCAGGTTTCCCCCCCTCTGCCTATGTGATCCCCCCCCCGGTGGGCTTCCCTGGTCTGCAGGTGAACCCCGGCTTCACCTTCTCCCCCGGGGTCTCCGTGCCCCCCTTCCTGCAGGCGGGGGTGCTCAGCCAGCAGGGGGTCCAGGGGGGTGGGAAGCCATCTCACATCCCCTACAGCCAGCAGAGACCCTCAGGACCCCCTCAGGGACCAGGAGCCTCGGGGGGGCAACAGCAGCTGCAGGTCCAGGCCATGAACCAGAACCAGAACCACCAGCAGCAGCAGAGCCCCACCAAACCAGGGGGGCAGCAGATGGGGAAGAGTCCCCCCCACCACCCAGGGCTGCAGCAGGTCAGTGAGATCAATCATACAGTGAAGCCTGACAGGCGAGACCCAGGGCATTAAAGTCAACTCACTGACAGGGAGAGAGAAACCAAAAATTGTGTGTGTGTGTGTGTGTGTGTGTGTGTGTGTGTGTGTGTGTGTGTGTGTGTGTGTGTGTGTGTGTGTGTGTGTGTGTGTGTGTGTGTGTTGTGTGTGTGGTGTGTGTGTGTGTTTGGTGTGTGTGTGTGTGTGTGTGTGTGTGTGTGTGTGTGTGTGTGTGTGTGTGTGTGTGTGTGTGTGTGTGTGTGTGTGTGTGTGTGTGTGTGTGTGTGTGTGTGTAGTACATGCAGGAGCAGCCGGCTCAGATGTGGTCTCAGACCCAGGCGGCGCTGCAGAATCTGTCTCCGATGCAGATGTCCATGAAGCAGCCGCCCCCCCCCCAGCAGGGCTTCTACATGACCCCCGACCCCCTGAAGATGTACGAGCACCAGCTGCAGCCCCCCGCCCCCCCGCAGCTCTCCATGGACAAGAAGATGAAGTTCCCCAGCGTGAAGATGCAGGACTTCTACTGGGAGCCGTCCTACAGGATGGGAGAGGGGCTGGCAGTGATGGCCGACCGCATGAAGAGGGCCCCGCCGGGGGGGATGTGCTCCGAGCAGGAGGGCCAACAGGGGCCCGCGGACCCCCGTTTGAGGTGAGTCTGTCTCCTCTATAGAGTGGTGCAGTGATGAGTCCTATAACCCGGAAGTGAGTCAGCATTTCTCCACTTCCTGTTCCCTGGTCTCAGAGCCAATGGGATTTCTCCATAGGGTTTAGGAAACTATCTGAAATAAGGTCTCTGGTTGAGACAAAGAGACGGATCACGCTTTGTTCTAGGACATTAAATCCATCAGCAGTGACCCCACTGGTGATTTCTGAAGAGTGTACGTGTCTGAAAAACGATGGTTGTTACCAAGTGGCTGAATAGGACTACAGAAGTCGTGGAGGCCGTTGTACGTCATTACGCCGAACACGTAAACACTCCTCTAAGTTAGTTTGCCCTGTTCTGCTTGAAAGCAAGTACCTGCCTCCTGCAGAGTGTTCAAAAAACGCTTCAACTCGTTCCATTTAGAATCTGTGTGTTTGAATATGGATCTGAAGTTGGCGTGACGTTGAAGTCGTGCTGCTGGACTCGCCTGTAGTTCCTTTTTAGCATCACGTTAGCATTTAGCTTCTGGACATTAGAGTTATCATTAGAACATTATAAAAGTAGGGTAGACATGTGGAGATTATCCTGAACAAAACATTTATCAAACAGCTTCGTTTTCCACAGATCTTATTTTTTACAATATTCCTAAATCCTCTGGAGAAATCCCGTTGGCTCTGAGACGAGGGAACCAGCGGCTTCCTTCAGGGTGGGACTACTACAGACACACGTCATCACTGCACCGCTCTATTGCGCCTTTCCCACCAAACCGGTTCCACGGCCAGCTGGGAGCTCGTGCCCGATTAAGAACCAGTTCCACCTGCTGACCTTACTTTCAATACCCGCCTGTTCGCTGTTATCTCCACTTATGAAGAGCCGCATACGTTTTGAAGAGTTTTCCTGTTTAATTTGAGTAGTTATCAGGTGGAATCAACACAGGTTGCCATGTCAGACTATAACAAGTAGAATCATAATGTAAAACACGACAGGAATATGAAACAGAAACGCATGGAGCTGGTTTGGTGGGAAAGAGGTAACGTCTTCTCTCCTGGCTTTTAGAAACATTTCCTTCTTTCCACCTCGGTCTTACGGCTTGCTTTCTTCCTCTCTGCTTTGTCTTTTCCCTCTTCTTCACTTTGATCTCCTTCCTCTTCTTCCTCCTCTTCCTCTCAGCAGGACCACAAGAGTTCTCCTCTTCTTCCTCCTGACCTGTTCAAAACTCTAGCAGATTTTGAGGAGGAGGAAGAGCTGGCGTTTTCTAAGCCTCCTGATTTCTTCCAGGCGTTGGCCGGTCCTCTTAGCTCTGCGCCTGGACCCAACATATTTGTATGTAGCCCCCCCCCCCCCCCCATCTCATTCAGCCCCATCTGAAAGCAGCTCATTCAGACACTTGTTAGTAACCATGGGGTATTCACTGACGTAGAACAATACGTTAAAGTCTCTTCAGCTCGTCTTCACCACAGACCTGATTTCAAGATAACCACAAACATGTCAGGGTTTAGGACTCATAATGCTGAGTCTCTCCACACACAGATGCAGCTCAGCTCTCTCTCGTGTGTGTGTGTGTGTGTGTGTTATTAATGTGTGTGTGTGTGTCTGTCCTTCGTCTCTGCAGCTGCCCAATCAGAACCGGATGGAGAGCGGCCCCGAGGTCGTCGGCCAATCATCTTCTCTGCTGCCTATGTCTGGGTTCCCCATGCAGGTCAGATTAACACACTCACACACAATACCACACATTAACACACTCACACACACACACACACACATTAACACGCTCACACACACTCACATACAAATACATTAACACACACACACACACACTCACACATTAACACACACACACACACACACACACACACATTAACACACTCACACACACACTCACACATTAACACACACACACACAAACACACACATTAACACACACACACACACACATTAACACACACACACTCACATTAACACACTCACACACACACTCACACATTAACACACTCACACACACACACATTAACACACACACACACATTAACACACACGCACACACTCACACATTAACACACTTACACAATACCACACTCACATACAAACATACACACACACATTAACACACACACACACATTAACACACACGCACACACACATTAACACACACACACGCATACAAACACACAGACTCTCATACACACACACAATACCACATTCACATACAAACACACACTGACATACAAACACACAATCACACACATGAACACACTCACATACAAACACACACTCACACACATTAACACACTCACACACATACCACACTCACACACATTCACACACAATACCCTCACACACATACAAACACACACACAGACTCTCATACACACACACAATACCACACTCACATACAAACACACACTCACACACATTCACACACAATACCACACTCACATACAAACATACACACACATACAAACACACACTCACATACAAACACACACTCACACACATTCACACACAATACCACACTCACACACATACAAACACACACACAGACTCTCATACACACACACAATACCACACTCACATACAAACATACACACACATACAAACACACACTCACACACAATACCACACTCACATACAAACACACACTCACCCACATTAAAACACTCACACACATACAAACACACACACACAGACTCATACACACACACAATACCACACTCACATACAAACATACACACACACATTAACACACTCACACACACTCACATGCAAACATACTCACACACATTAACACACTCACACGCATACAAACACACACACACTGTTTCCAGTGAAGTAATAATAATGTCGGGTTATACAAAGCAGCTGTTGTGTGACCCTCTGAGTGACCCTCTGAGTGACCCTCTGAGTGACCCTCTGAGTGACCCTCTGTGTGACCCTCTGAGTGACCCTCTGAGTGACCCTCTGTGTGACCCTCTGAGTGACCCTCTGAGTGACCCTCTGTGTGACCCTCTGTGTGACCCTCTGAGTGACCCTGTGAGTGACCCTGTGAGTGACCCTCTGAGTGACCCTCTGAGTGACCCTCTGAGTGACCCTCTGAGTGACCCTGTGAGTGACCCTCTGAGTGACCCTGTGTGCAGGAGTACAACCAGAACAGCATCTTCAGTCAGGCGTACGGGAAGAGCCTGCCTCCCAGCTCCAAGCCCGAAGCTCCCATGATGCACCAGGAGCCGTCGCTCTACTCCCTGTTCGAGGGCACGCCCTGGTCCCCCTCCCTCCCCGCCAGCTCAGGTGCGTCAGAAAGTCAGAACACTTTGAATCAGCAGGTGATGTCACAGGGCGTCTGATGTTGTTGTTTTTGTTGTTGTTGACAGATCACTCCACCCCAGCCAGCCAGTCCCCCCACTCCTCTAACCCCAGCAGCCTGCCTTCCTCCCCCCCCACCCACAACCACGGAGCCATGCCCTTCTCTAACTTCGGGCCCATCGGCACTCCGGACAGCCGGGACCGCAGGGTGGTGGACCGCTGGAAGGCCGACAAGACCGGTGAGGGGGGGGTCCGGGTTCTGGGGTTACAGGGTCCAAGGCTCAGGGGTGCAGGGTTCAGGGGTTACAGGGTCCAAGGCTCAGGGGTTACAGGGTTCAGGGGTTCAGGGGTTACAGGGTTCAGGGTTTACAGGGTTCAGGGTTTACAGGGTTCAGGGTTTACAGGGTTCAGGGGTTACAGGGTTCAGGGTTTACAGGGGTTACAGGGTTCAGGGTTTACAGGGTCCAAGGCTCAGGGGTTACAGGGTTCAGGGGTTACAGGGTCCAAGGCTCAGGGGTTACAGGGTTCAGGGGTTACAGGGTTCAGGGGTTACAGGGTCCAAGGCTCAGGGGTTACAGGCTTCAGGGGTTACAGGCTTCAGGGGTTACAGGGTTCAGGGGTTACAGGGTCCAAGGGTTCAGGGGTTACAGGGTTCAGGGGTTACAGGCTTCAGGGGTTACAGGGTTCAGGGGTTACAGGCTTCAGGGGTTACAGGCTTCAGGGGTTACAGGGTCCAAGGGTTCAGGGGTTACAGGGTTCAGGGGTTACAGGGTTCAGAGTGTGTGTTTGTTATTATATGTTCTGGTTCTGATGTGTATGTTGGTTCTCAGTGAGTGTTGGTTCTGAGTGAGTGTTGGTTCTGATGTGTATGTTGGTTCTGAGTGAGTGTTGGTTCTGATGTGTATGTTGGTTCTGAGTGAGTGTTGGTTCTGATGTGTATGTTGGTTCTGAGTTAGTGTTGGTTCTGATGTGTTCTGGTTCTGATGTGTGTTCTGGTTCTGATGTGTGTTCTGATGTGTGTTCTGGTTCTGATGTGTGTTCTGGTTCTGATGTGTTCTGGTTCTGATGTGTGTTCTGGTTCTGATGTGTGTTCTGGTTCTGATTCTGATCTGTGTTCTGGTTCTGATGTGTTCTGGTTCTGATGTGTTTCTGTTCTTCAGGGTTCGGACTGGACTTCCTGCCGGCGCCGGCCTCTTCGGGGTCCGACAGCAGCTGGCATCAGGCCCCGCCCCCCGGCAGCTCCTGGGCCAATCAGGAGTCTCCGATGGAGGAGTCGTCCACCGTGCTGCTCGACAGCCTCAAGGTCCATGGACACACACTCACACACTCACACACACATTAACACACTGACACACACACACTCACATTACCACACTCACACATACTCACTCACACATTAACACACTGACACACACACACTCACACACACACACACACTCACATTACCACACTCACTCACACATTAACACACTCACACATTAACACACTCACTCACACATTAACACACTGACACACACTCACTCACACATTAACACACTCACACATTAACACACTCACACACACACACTCACATTACCACACACACATTAACACACTCACACATTAACACACTCACACACACACACACACACACTCACATTACCACACTCACTCACACATTAACACACTCACACACACACTCACATTACCACACTGACACACACTCACTCACACATTAACACACACACACTCACACATTAACACACTCACACATTAACACACTCACACACACACACTCACTCACACATTAACACACTCACTCACACACACTCACTCACACATTAACACACTGACACACACTCACTCACACATTAACACACTCACACATTAACACACTCACACACACACACTCACATTACCACACTCACACATTAACACACTGACACACACACACTCACACACACACACTCACATTACCACACTCACTCACACATTAACACACTCACTCACACATTACACACTGACACACACTCACTCACACATTAACACACTGACACACACTCACTCACACATTAACACACTCACACATTAACACACTCACACACACACACTCACATTACCACACACACATTAACACACTCACACATTAACACACTCACACACACACACACACTCACATTACCACACTCACTCACACTCACTCACACATTAACACACACACACTCACACATTAACACACACACACACACACACACACACACACTCACATTACCACACTGACACACACTCACTCACACATTAACACACACACACACTCACACATTAACACACTCACACACACTCACTCACACTGACACACAAACACAGACACACCCACCCACTTTAACACCGATCAACTAAAAAATGTTTTTTTTTTACCACTTTTTCAATCTTTATTCTTGTAGTTCTTTGTCGTGTTGTACAGGGTTCCCGCAGAGTCTTAAAAAGGTCTTCAATATGACCAAAACAATAAGAAAGGTCTTCAATATGATTTAGAAGGTCTTAAAGATGTTGGGATTTGAAGGTGCTTCTGTGTAGCGATCGCGTCTGAATGTGTTTTGGGGGAAATGTCCGGGCTGCAAAGTAACCCGTACGGTGAGAGCCTTTCAGTTCCCCACAATCTGTACTGAATTAAATCAACATGGAACCAGTCATCACTAACTTTGTTTCCCCCCGGCCCCTTATCGGAGAACACCCAGCTAGTAACCTAGCAACCAACCAAGCTTCAGCTAGCGGCAGTGAGAAACTCAGGTATCTTCGAATCTATTTACGAACAAATATGGGGAAGTGAAAGTTCAACCGTATTTGGTTGGAAAACATCGAATGTAGTGCTTGGTTGAAACCAGTGGAGGGAACGCGTTTGAAGCTCGCGGCACCTTTGCAAAAGAAAATAGCGTTTGTTTTGCTAATGTAGCGTTAGCTAGTGGAGCAGCGGCTAGTGGAGCAGCGGCTAGATCCCCTCCTGGGTTTTAGGCGGCGGAGGTGACGTAAGACGAGCATTCTACATGTCTTATTTTCGGTTGTGTATTTGTGTTTCCAGGTATAACATTTAAGTTATAACAATCATAATTTGTGGATTCATTTCATTATGGTATTTGAGTTTGTTTCAGATTAACTTTTGTATTTGATGTTGCAATTTAATTTCTCCAAGAGACCAAAATCACTGGAAGATCTGGAGGATGTCTGAGCGGTATTTATACCCTAAATGTTCTTTGGGTTTTATCCACAAATGCAACACAAATAAGAACTTGAAGTTATTATTTAATAATCAAACCATTATTATTGAAATGTAAGTATATTTCACACATTTTAATGTTGTTATAGAGTTTGATCTCATTATTCCTTAATGAACCTCATATTTAGGGTAAGCGTTAAACTTTTAATACAAAAGCTGCCGACTTCTCATCCACGATTACGTCCCTTCCGCCGCCTAAAACCCCGGAGGTATACGATCTAGCACTACACACACACACACACACACACACACACACACACACACACACACACACACACCACAGAGAGACACACACACACGCTAACACAGTTCTGTGTACTGTTATGTTCAGTCATCGTTCTTATGTTGAACATGAATACATTTCATGGACGAATTTCTTCTTTCATAGCAATTTTCCTTCGTACTTGCTAGCCGTGAAATAGCTCTTAAATTCTATTCAAAGTTGTCTTAAAAAGTCTTACATTTGAGTTGGTGAAACCTGCAGGAACCCTGGTTGTAGTAAACCTTTAGCTCCATGCTAATGCTAACATGCTAACGTGTCTCTCCCCCCTCAGTCCATCTGGTCCAGCTCCATGCTAATGCTAACATGTCTCTCCCCCCCTCAGTCCATCTGGTCCAGCTCCATGCTAACATGCTAACGTGTCTCTCTCCCCCCTCAGTCCATCTGGTCCGGCTCCATGCTAACGTGTCTCTCTCCCCCCTCAGTCCATCTGGTCCGGCTCCATGCTAACATGCTAACGTGTCTCTCCCCCCCTCAGTCCATCTGGTCCGGCTCCATGCTGCAGACGGGCCCCTCGGCTCTGGAGCAGCTCCTCCTGCAGCAGAAGCAGAAGCAGCGCGGCGCCATGAACCCGCCGCACTGAAACCCAGCCGGGCGGCGCCGAGAGTCGCATCCAACGCACCCAACGGGAGGAGAGAGAACCGCCCAGTTTGACCCAAACCAGCTCCAACTCAAAAATGGGAAATTAAACCTTAAAGCGAGAGAAAAGGTGGGAGGCTGGGGAGGCGAGGAGCCCCACGAGGACCGAGGACCAGAGGGCGGAAATATGAACATTGAGGAACATATTCGCCCCCAAAACTCACCATTGTAACCCCCAGAACTCACCATTGTAACCCCCAACTCACCATCAGAAACCCCCCTTACTCCCCTGTTAAGGACAGATTCCTCCCTCACAGAAAAATAAATACAAAACCTTGTGGGCGTCTACAGGTCCGGTTCGAGCGCCTGTTTTTAGCGTCTCAGCCGCCGCAGATTGACGTGAGGTGTGTGAGGGGGGGGGGCAGAGGGGGGGGGGGGTCAGGTGAGGCACCAGGGGGGGGGGTCAACATAGACTTTCTGATCTCTTTATTCATTTTCAGTGCTGAGAAGGAGGAAGGAAGGAAGGACCGGGTTGGGGGGTCGGCTATATAAATATATCAGTCAATATATTGCCATAGTTGGACTTTTTGAGCCTGAAACACCCAGCCCCCCCCCCCAATGAAGAGTTCTGAGGGGGGGGGGAAGACTCTGAGGTCACAGGGAGGAAAGCAGTCCGAGAGACAGATGGCTGACATGTTAAAAAAAAACACAAAAAAACGTAGCGATAGCATTAGCGTCAAGAGGTCGCAGATATTAACAAAAAAAATGAAATCTGGTGTTTTGTGATTTGTTCGTAGCAGTTTTAGCTTCTCGCCCTCCGAGGCCAATGCAGGTTTGTCTGTTCGCTTCCTGCTTGAATATTTTCGGGGTTCTCTTCCTCTCCGGACTCTACTTCCTGTTGTTTCTTTTACTTAACGGAGAACACAAAAAAAGAAACCCCCAAAACCCCCTGCTCGCTTACTGACCCTGCATCCACTCCACGTTCCTGTCCTGTCGCTGCAGACGGACGGCTCGTACCCTAAAACCACTTTTTATCAGCGTCTGCAGCTCTTTTCAAACAGTCCTGGGGAACCTGGGAGAACACGGAGAACCACGAAGAACCACAAACAGTGAGGAACCCTCTGAAGGTCTCTGAAAAGCTCTCGAGTGTCTGAAAAGCCCTCGAGTCTCTGGAGAGCCCTCGAGTCTCTGGAGAGCCCTCGAGTCTCTGGAATGCCCTCGAGTCTCTGAAGAGCCCTCGAGTCTCTGGAATGCCCTCGAGTCTCTGGAAAGCCCTCGAGTCTCTGAAGAGCCCTCGAGTCTCTGGAAAGCCCTCGAGTCTCTGAAGAGCCCTCGAGTCTCTGAAGAGCCCTCGAGTCTCTGGAATGCCCTCGAGTCTCTGGAAAGCCCTCGAGTCTCTGAAGAGCCCTCGAGTCTCTGGAAAGCCCTCGAGTCTCTGGAGAGCCCTCGAGTCTCTGGAAGGCCCTCGAGTCTCTGGAGAGCCCTCGAGTCTCGGCCTCCTGTCTTTAGATCAGCGCCGCAGCTACAGGTGGATTTCCATCATGGGTTCCTCTGCTGATATGGATCCACGGAGGGAACCGGGACGTCTTTCCTCGGATCAGCTGTTCAAACCCCCGGATGAGTTTTAGTGTAGAACCATAGGAGGAAATAACAACCCCATAATATTCACATTTAAAACGCTCGGGACGTGAATCCATTACTTCTGCCTGTTTTCTGTCGTTTGTCTTTAAAATAACGTTAAAGCTGAAAGCGTTTTGAGAAAAGTTAACGGTTCAATCTCTTTATTAACCCTTTGTCTTGAGAGTTTGTGAGTTCAATAAAGGTTCCTGAAGGGTGTTATTCTCTGGCTTCACACCTGTAATCTGAGAGCCAATCAGAGAGCAGAGAGTGACAGCTGACCAATCAGGACGCAGCACTGTAAGCAACTTCCTGTCCAGTTTTTCTACACATCGTTTTGTTCCTAAAGGGATTTAAAAAAAAGAAATAAAAAGGCTGTTTTTATTAAAGCAGGCTTCAGAGAGACGTGTCTATTTTCCGTGTGATTGTGCTTTTCATGTTGCATTTACAAAATGTATTTGAAATAAAGATATTAATGAATGTGAGGCGCTGTGGAGGAGCTGCTTTGTGAGGAAAAGACTCTAAATAAACCCAACTGTCTCCTCGCACCGTCGCACTGTTTTTATTTCGAGCTACAGCTACATTTCAACAAATATAACACTAACATTAATACATGAAGACTTGTGACTCGGACTCGAACACAGGTAATGATGACTCAGACTCGGACACTCCTTGGGGGACTCGGACTCAAACACAGGTAATGATGACTCAGACTCGGACACTCCTTGGGTGACTCGGACTCAAACACAGGTAATGATGACTCGGACTCGGACACTCCTTGGGTGACTCGGACTCAAACACAGGTAATGATGACTCGGACTCGGACACTCCTTGGGTGACTCGGACTCAAACACAGGTAATGATGACTCGGACTCGGACACTCCTTGGGTGACTCGGACTCAAACACAGGTAATGATGACTCGGACTCGGACACTCCTTGGGTGACTCGGACTCGAACACAGGTAATGATGACTCGGACTCGGACACTCCTTGGGTGACTCGGACTCAAACACAGGTAATGATGACTCGGACTCTACTCGGACACTCCTTGGGTGACTCGGACTTGGACTCGGACTCGAACACAGGTAATGATGACTCGGACTCTACTCGAACACTCCTTGGGTGACTCGGACTTGGACTCGGACTCGAACACAGGTAATGATGACTCTACTCGAACACTCCTTGGGTGACTCGGACTCGAACACAGGTAATGATGACTCGGACTCTACTCGAACACTCCTTGGGTGACTCGGACTCAAACACAGGTAATGATGACTCAGACTCGGACACTCCTTGGGTGACTCGGACTCGAACACAGGTAATGATGACTCGGACTCTACTCGAACACTCCTTGGGTGACTCGGACTTGTGACTCGGACTTGAACACAGGTAATGATGACTCAGACTCGGACACTCCTTGGGTGACTCGGACTCAAACACAGGTAAAGATGACTCGGACTCGGACACTCCTTGGGTGACTCGGACTCAAACACAGGTAATGATGACTCGGACTCGGACACTCCTTGGGTGACTCGGACTCAAACACAGGTAATGATGACTCGGACTCTACTCGGACACTCCTTGGGTGACTCGGACTTGGACTCGGACTCGAACACAGGTAATGATGACTCGGACTCTACTCGAACACTCCTTGGGTGACTCGGACTCAAACACAGGTAATGATGACTCGGACTCTACTCGGACACTCCTTGGGTGACTCGGACTCGGACTCGGACTCGACTCAATAATATTTGTGTGTAAATTGTAAATATAAAACACCTTCCACCAAAAACACTTTGCAAATGTAAAACGGATCTGCAAATACGCAAAATAATTTCACAAAAAAAAAGAAGGAATTTGTGAATATCTCTAAATGTACGACTTTCCATCAGGAAAATCAAAAATCCGAATTTTTTTTATTTTCATTAAAAAGTCAAAATGTTGTGATTTTTTTGATTTTCTGGGGAAAAAAAGTCAAATGTATAAAAAAGAAAAGAGAATCATCAGATTTTGGAAAAAAATCGAATATTTGAGATTTTGATAAGAGTCTGAATTCTTTTTGATTTTCAGAAAAAAAGTCAGAAATGTGAGATCTTCAGAATAAGTCCGATTAATTCGGGGCAGCATCGAGGCTTCCTGCTGGGACAGGGAACTCGGTCTTTACGTTTGTGTTGGCAGTACTTCACAACTTTTTTTAATTATTATTATTGAAAAAGTCCCAACATTTTGAGATTTCCTGAAAAAAGTCAGAATTTTGAGATTTTCAGACAAAATGTTGAGAATTTGAGATTTTTTAAAATAATTTAAAAAAAGTCAGACATTTTTGATTTTCTGGAATAAATCTAAAAACAAAGGATTCCAATGGAGGCGTTTCATTTTAGCCTTTGCATTAACATGCACTAACACCTATAGAACTACAGGAGAGGGGACACCACTGATAGACAGGGCCTCTTTAATGTGTGGTGATCAGTCAGACGCTGTAGATACAGATTAATAATAACACCACTGATAGACAGGGCCTCTTTAATGTATGGTGATCAGTCAGACGCTGTAGATACAGATTAATAATAACACCACTGATAGACAGGGCCTCTTTAATGTGTGGTGATCAGTCAGATGCTGTAGATACAGATTAATAATAACACACTGATAGACAGGGCCTCTTTAATGTGTGGTGATCAGTCAGACGCTGTAGATACAGATTAATAATAACACCACTGATAGACAGGGCCTCTTTAATGTGTGGTGATCAGTCAGACGCTGTAGATACAGATTAATAATAACACCACTGATAGACAGGGCCTCTTTAATGTGTGGTGATCAGTCAGACGCTGTAGATACAGATTAATAATAACACCACTGATAGACAGGGCCTCTTTAATGTGTGGTGATCAGTCAGACGCTGTAGATACAGATTCATAATAACACCACTGATAGACAGGGCCTCTTTAATGTGTGGTGATCAGTCAGACGCTGTAGATACAGATTAATAATAACACCACTGATAGACAGGGCCTCTTTAATGTGTGGTGATCAGTCAGACGCTGTAGATACAGATTAATAACACCACTGATAGACAGGGCCTCTTTAATGTGTGGTGATCAGTCAGACGCTGTAGATACAGATTCATAATAACACCACTGATAGACAGGGCCTCTTTAATGTGTGGTGATCAGTCAGATGCTGTAGATACAGATTAATAATAACACCACTAATACAAGAACCAGCCTCTCTGAAGAACCAGCACCTTACAGTGGTAGAGAGGTTTGTGTGCCCTGATGAACCTGGGGGCTGTGTTGTCTGGAACCTTGTGTTCCTGGTAGGGTCTCCCATGGCAAATTGGTCTCAGGCAAGGGGCCAGACTAAGATTGGTTCAAAAGACCTCATGAGAGACGACACAGAAGTGAGGATACCCGGCCCGGAGGAAGCCCGGGGTCCCCTTCTGGAGCCAGGCCCAGAGGAGGACTCGTCGGCGAGCGTCTGGTGGCCGGGCTTGCCATGGAGCCCGGCCGGGCACTATCCGAAAAGGCAACATGGGCAACACCTCCGCTTCTCCGTCCCGTGGGCCCACCACCTACAGGAAACAGCGATGGGGTCGGGTGCACTGCCAGAAGGGTGGCAGTAAAAGCAGAGGGTCTCGACGGACCAGACCCGGGCGACAGAAGCTGGCTTTGGGGACGTGGAATGTCACCTCTCTGGGGGGGAAGGAGCCGGAGCTTGTGCGGGAGGTGGAGCGTTACCAGTTGGATCTGGTTGGGCTCACCTCTACGCACAGCGTCGGCTCTGGAACCTTACTTCTGGATAGGGGTTGGACTCTATTCTTCTCCGGAGTTGCTCAAGGTGTGAGGCGCCGGGCGGGTGTGGGGATACTCACAAGCCCCGGTTGGGTGCTTCGTTGTTGGAGTTTACCCCAGTGGACGAGAGGGTCGCCTCCCTACGCCTGCGGGTTATGGGGGGGAAAACTCTGACTGTTGTGTGTGCTTATGCACCAAACAGCAGTTCAGAGTATACGGCCTTCTTGGAGACCCTGGAAAGAGTCCTGTATGGGGCTCCTGAAGGGGACTCTTTAATCTTGCTGGGAGACTTCAACGCACATGTGGGCAATGATGGAGACACTTGGAGGGGCGTGATTGGGAGGAACGGCCCCCCTGATCTGAACCGGAGTGGTGGTTTGTTACTGGACTTCTGTGCTAGTCATGGATTGGCCATAACAAACACCATGTTCAAACATAAGGATGCTCATAAGTGTACGTGGTACCAGAGCACCCTAGGCAGAAGGTCCATGATCGATTTCGTTATCGTATCATCGGACCTGAGGCCGTATGTTTTGGACACTCGGGTAAAGAGAGGGGCGGAGTTGTCAACTGATCACCATCTGGTGGTGAGTTGGGTCGAGTGGCGGGGGAAGCCTCTGGACAGACCTGGTAAGCCCAAACGTGTAGTTCGGGTGAACTGGGAACGTCTGGAGGAGGCCCAAGTTCAGGAGGCCTTCAACCACACCTCCGGCGGAGCTTTTCGGGCATTCCTGTGGAGGTTGGGGACATTGAACCAGAGTGGGCGGTGTTCAAAGCCTCTATTGCCGAAGCCGCGGCGGGAGCTGTGGTCTCAAGGTCTTAGGTGCCTCAAGGGGCGGTAACCCTCGAACCTCCTGGTGGACACCGGTGGTCAGGGAAGCCGTCCGACTGAAGAAGGAGGCCTTCAGGGATTTGTTATCCCGGGGGACTCCCGAGGCAGTTGCAAGGTACCGAGGCCCGAAGGGCAGCAGCCTCAGCCGTGGCCGAGGCAAAGCAGCGGGTGTGGGAGAAGTTCGGAGAAGCCATGGAAAAGGACTTTCGGGCGGCACCAAAGTTGTTCTGGAAAACTGTCCGACACCTCAGGAGGGGGAAGCAGGGAACCATCCAAGCTGTGTACAGTAAGGATGGGACGTTGTTGACCTCAACTGATGGAGTGTTAGGGCGTTGGAAGGAACACTTTGAGGAACTCCTGAACCCGACAACTCCGCCCTCTATGTTAGAGGCAGAGCTGGAGTATGACGGGGGATCAACACCAATCTCCCGGGGGGAGGTCACTGAGGTCGTCAAACGACTCCACAGTGGCAAAGCCCCGGGGGTGGATGAGATCCGCCCAGAAATGCTGAAGGCTCTGGGTGTTGAGGGACTGTCATGGTTGACACGTCTCATCAACGTTGCGTGGAAGTCGGAAACAGTACCGAAGGAGTGGCAGACCGGGGTGGTGGTTCCCCTTTTCAAAAAGGGGGATCAGAGGGTGTGTGCCAATTACAGAGGCATCACACTACTCAGCCTCCCCGGGAAAGTTTACTCTAAGGTACTTGAAAGGAGGGTCAGGCCGATTGTCGAACCTCAGATTGAGGAGGAACAATGCGGATTCCGTCCTGGTCGTGGAACGACGGATCAGCTTTTTACTCTCGCAAGGATCCTGGAGGGGGCCTGGGAGTATGCTTATCCGGTCTACATGTGTTTTGTAGACTTGGAGAAGGCGTATGACCGAGTTCCCAGGGAGTTACTGTGGGAGGTGCTGCAGGAGTATGGGGTGAGGGGGTCTCTACTCAGGGCCATCCAATCTCTGTACTCCCAAAGCGAGAGCTGTGTCCGGGTCCTCGGCAGTAAGTCGGACCCATTTCCGGTGAGGGTTGGCCTCCGCCAGGGCTGCGCTTTGTCACCGATCCTGTTTGTAATATACATGGATAGGATTTCGAGGCGTAGTCGTGGGGGGGGGGGTCTGCAGTTCGGTGGACTAAGGATTGCACCACTGCTTTTTGCAGATGATGTGGTTCTAATGGCTTCATCGGTCTGCGACCTCAGCACTCACTGGATCGGTTCGCAACCGAGTGTGAAGCGGCTGGGATGAGGATCAGCACCTCCAAATCTGAGGCCATGGTTCTCAGCAGGAAACCGATGGACTGTCCACTCCAAGTAGGGAATGAGTCCTTACCCCAAGTGAAGGAGTTCAAGTATCTCGGGGTCTTGTTCTCGAGTGAGGGAACAATGGAGCGTGAGATGGGCCGGAGAATCGGAGCAGCGGGAGCGGTACTGCAGTCGCTTTACCGCACCGTTGTGACGAAAAGAGAGCTGAGCCAGAAGGCAAAGCTCTCTGTCTACCGGGCCATTTTCGTTCCTACCCTCACCTATGGTCATGAAGGATGGGTCATGACCGAAAGAACGAGATCGCGGATACAAGCGGCCGAGATGGGTTTTCTCCGCAGGGTGGCGGGCGTCTCCCTTAGGGATAAGGTGAGAAGTTCAGTCATCCGGGAGGGACTCGGAGTTGAACCGCTCCTCCTTCGCGTCGAAAGGAGCCAGTTAAGGTGGTTCAGGATGCCACCTGGGCGCCTCCCTAGGGAGGTGTTCCAGGCACGTCCAGCTGGGAAGAGACCGAGGGGTAGACCTAGGACCAGGTGGAGGGACTATATCTCTTCGCTGGCCTGGGAGCGCCTTGGGATCCCCCAGTCAGAGCTGGTTGATGTGGCCAGGGAAAAGAAAGTTTGGGGCTCTCTGCTGGAACTGCTACCCCCGCGACCCGACCACGGATAAGCGGGAGAAGATGGATGGATGGATGGATGGACCACTGATAGACAGGGCCTCTTTAATGTGTGTGATCAGTCAGACGCTCTAGATACAGATTAATAATAACACCACTGATAGACAGGGCCTCTTTAATGTGTGGTGATCAGTCAGACGCTGTAGATACAGATTCATAATAACACCACTGATAGACAGGGCCTCTTTAATGTGTGGTGATCAGTCAGACGCTGTAGATACAGATTAATAATAACACCACTGATAGACAGGGCCTCTTTAATGTGTGGTGATCAGTCAGACGCTGTAGATACAGATTAATAATAACACCACTGATAGACAGGGCCTCTTTAATGTGTGGTGATCAGTCAGACGCTGTAGATACAGATTAATAATAACACCACTGATAGACAGGGCCTCTTTAATGTGTGGTGATCAGTCAGACGCTGTAGATACAGATTCATAATAACACCACTGATAGACAGGGCCTCTTTAATGTGTGGTGATCAGTCAGACGCTGTAGATACAGATTAATAATAACACCACTGATAGACAGGGCCTCTTTAATGTGTGGTGATCAGTCAGACGCTGTAGATACAGATTAATAATAACACCACTGATAGACAGGGCCTCTTTAATGTGTGGTGATCAGTCAGACGCTGTAGATACAGATTAATAATAACAGCCTCCTCATGACTCACACAGTAATATCTCCCAGTAAAACCAGGTTGTGGGAAAGACTTCCTGTTCTCAGATCTGTTCTGAAGAGCTGATGTCCTCTGAAGGAAAAGGCTGAGCAGAAGAAAGTGAAACATGCAGAGAGTTTCACCGTTTATTTGATTGAACATAGAAGATAATCTCTGTGATCTCTGTTGATATCTGAGCTCAGGTCTCTGTACAGGGCTTCATTTACTCTGTCACATGTTCTCATCATTACACGTCTTTCTCCATGTTCCCTCATTATATTGAACCTTATTTACCTATTCATATATATCAGATCCTTCCTCTCAAATTACACTTTCTTATCAATTCAGCCAAATGTTTAAATTCATTTTGTCAAATTAATATTCCTTTGGTTCAAAACGGAGAAAAACTCTTTTCAAATAAGCAGAAAATAAGCTAAATTGTTATAAAATAAGCAAAATCCTTAATATGAATAAATTCAGCAAATGTTTTAGGAACAGAGTTTTGTTAAATTCTTATAAAACAAACAAAAACATTATCAAATTTTCTTTTTTAAGAATTTGTTACAAAACAAAATAATACAAAATCTTTAAAAACCAAATTAATCAAAAATGTTTGATATTAACCAAAATACAACATTTTGAGAATTCTAAGAAAATGTCCGAATTTTTAGATTTTCATTAAAAAAAGAAAGATTTCAAGAAAAAGTCAGAGTTCAGAATCTAGACATTTTGAGAAAGATTCAGATTTTGATAAAAGTGAGTTGTTTAGATTTTCAGAAAAAATTGAAATTTTCAGAAAAAGTCCGAATTTTTAGAATTTCAGAAGAAAAAGAAACATTGAGATATTGGGAAAAAGTCGAATTTTTGGAACGTTTAGACATTTTGAAAAAAGTCAGAATTTAGACAAAAGTAGACATTTTCAGTTTTTCAGAAAAAAATCTAAAATGTTTAGATTTTGAGAAACAGTGAGAATGTTGAGAAAAGTCTGAATATTTAGGAGTGTGTTGGAGAGTGTGGGAGTGTGTGATACGTCAGCAGAAAAACTGGACATTTAAAATGTGAGGATTGTAAAATAATTCCTCTGGTATGAAGCTCTGCAGTTCTGCTATCAGGACATCTGTGCTCTGAGCAGGGGCTGAATCATCATATAATATATATTATGGGATATGCTATATATTATATGTGAGTGTCGAGACGAGCTGCTACTCTTCCTCTGCAGGAACAGCCAGGTTAACTTCCAGCAGATCCATTTCCTCCTGTCTGCGCTACACCCTGGTGGCATGCAGAGACATGACAGCCAGGTTAACTTCCTGCAGCTCCATGTCCTCGTGTCCGCGCTGCCCCCTGGTGGCCTGCAGAGACATGAGAGCACAGAGGTGACTTCCTGCTCCTCTTCAGGCCCACATCACAGTCCTCTGAACCCATGCCTACCTTACAGCAGAAGTAAAGGCCGATGGCCAGCAGCAGGATCAGCAGATGAATCAGCAGCAGGACGACGGCTCGGAGGATCAGAGGTGGGGGATCTGAGGGAACATCAGACATCACAGCATGAGGCCAACAGTCCCACTAACTGCACTCTTTAGGCTCTCATATGTTTCCCAGAGTGGGACCTCTTTAAAAAGCTGACATTGAGACACAGACATGATCCTCTTCCTGTGAACACTGAGCTCACCTGAGACAGAGACAGACAGACAGGTGAGAGACAGACAGGTGAGAGACAGACAGGTGAACACTGAGCTTACCTGAGACAGTGACAGACAGACAGACAGACAGACAGACAGACAGACAGACAGACAGGTGAACACTGAGCTTACCTGAGACAGTGACAGACAGACAGACAGACAGACAGACAGACAGACAGACAGACAGGTGAACACTGAGCTTACCTGAGACAGTGACAGACAGACAGGTGAGAGACAGACAGGTGAGAGACAGACAGGTGAACACTGAGCTTACCTGAGACAGTGACAGACAGACAGGTTAGAGACAGACAGGTGAGAGACAGACAGGTGAACACTGAGCTTACCTGAGAGAGTGACAGACAGACAGACAGACAGACAGACAGGTGAGAGACAGACAGGTGAGAGAGAGACAGGTGAGAGAGAGACAGGTGAGAGACAGACAGGTGAGAGAGAGACAGGTGAGAGACAGACAGGTGAGAGAAAGACAGGTGACAGACAGACAGACAGGTGAACACTGAGCTTACCTGAGACAGTGAGAGACAGACAGGTGAGAGACAGACAGACAGACAGGTGAACACTTAGTTTACCTGAGACAGTGAGAGACAGACAGGTGAGAGAGAGACAGGTGAGAGACAGACAGGTGAGAGACAGACAGGTGAGAGAGAGAGAGAGACAGACAGGTGAGAGAGACAGGTGAGAGAGAGACAGGTGAGAGAGAGACAGGTGAGAGACAGACAGGTGAGAGAGAGAGAGACAGACAGGTGAGAGAGAGACAGGTGAGAGAGAGACAGGTGAGAGACAGACAGGTGAGAGAGAAGGTGAGAGAGACAGGTGAGAGACAGACAGGTGAGAGAGAGAGAGACAGGTGAGAGACAGACTGGTGAGATACAGACAGGTGAGAGACAGACAGGTGAGAGACAAGTGAGAGACAGACAGGTGAGAGAGAGACAGGTGAGAGACAGACAGGTGAGAGACAGACAGGTGAGAGACATACAGGTGAGAGAGAGACAGGTGAGAGACAAACAAGTGAGACACAGACAGGTAAGAGAGAGACAGGTGAGAGGTAGACAGGTGAGAGGTAGACAGGTGAGAGGTAGACAGGTGAGAGGCAGACAAGTGAGACACAGACAGGTAAGAGACAGACAGGTGAGAGACATACAGGTGAGAGAGAGACAGGTGAGAGAAAGACAGGTGAGAGAGAGACAGGTGAGAGACAGACAGGTGAGAGAAAGACAGGTGACAGACAGACAGACAGGTGAACACTGAGCTTACCTGAGACAGTGAGAGACAGACAGGTGAGAGACAGACAGGTGAGAGACAGACAGACAGACAGGTGAACACTGAGTTTACCTGAGACAGTGAGAGACAGACAGGTGAGAGAGAGACAGGTGAGAGAGAGACAGGTGAGAGACAGACAGGTGAGAGACAGACAGGTGAGAGACAGACAGGTGAGAGAGAGAGAGAGACAGACAGGTGAGAGAGAAGGTGAGAGAGACAGGTGAGAGACTGAGAGAGAGAGAGACAGACAGGTGAGAGAGAGACAGGTGAGAGAGAGACAGGTGAGAGAGAAGGTGAGAGAGACAGATGAGAGACAGAGACAGGTGAGAGACAGACAGGTGAGAGAGAGAGAGAGACAGACAGGTGAGAGAGAGACAGGTGAGAGAGGACAGGTGAGAGACAGACAGGTGAGAGAGAGACAGGTGAGAGACAGACAGGTGAGAGAGAGAGACAGGTGAGAGACAGACTGGTGAGATACAGACAGGTGAGAGACAGACAGGTGAGAGACAGACAGGTGAGAGAGAGACAGGTGAGAGACATACAGGTGAGAGAGAGACAGGTGAGAGACAAACAAGTGAGACACAGACAGGTAAGAGAGAGACAGGTGAGAGGTAGACAGGTGAGAGGTAGACAGGTGAGAGGTAGACAGGTGAGAGGCAGACAAGTGAGACACAGACAGGTAAGAGACAGACAGGTGAGAGACATACAGGTGAGAGAGAGACAGGTGAGAGAAAGACAGGTGAGAGACAGACAGGTGAGAGAGAGAGACAGACAGACAGACAGACTGTGATGCATGATGGGACTGATGGGCTTACCTGAGCAGGTGAGATTCAGGATGAGAGGAGAGGAATCTTGTTCTGCACACTCCCTCAGAGCAGACCCAGACCCAGACTTGAGACAGTCAGGATTGATCCTCCACGCAGGTCTCTCTGAGGACTCCTCTCTCTGTCCTACAGAAACAGCAGAGCCACAGTCGAGCTCTCTGCAGGCGACTGCTGCTGCCTTCAGGGTCCAGTTCCGATAAAGACCCTCCACTGGTCTCCAGTCTCCCTGATGTCTCACCTCCAGGTCTCCCTCACAGCGACTGGATCCTCCCTCCAGCCTGACAGGCTCTGAACAGAAACAGGAGAGTCATCAGTAAAGAAGAGAGTTCACAGAGAGGGGAAGCCCCGCCCCTTCCTGTGGACCAACATGAGACCTGATTACAGAAACACATTGATGTTCAGCGGAGAGAGAGCAATCCTTTCTGGTCCTGTTTGAAGTGTTCCATGTTCAACACATACAGTCTGAGGTGAAAGAATGAAAGTCTCCGTTTATTGTAAAGCAGTTGAAAGCGAGTGAAATACCTTCAACCAGGGGCGCGGGAAGGGGGTGCTGAGGGCGCTGCAGCACCCCCTAGCGGCAGGCAGGCGGTGCGGAGCTCCCCTGTCAGGAAATTTATTTTATTTTTATTTTATATATATGTATTTAATTTCATTGTGCCTGAGATTATATTTTATATGATATGTTATTATTCAAATGATAATTTAAAACTATATAATAAATAATTTTGCTTCAGGGAAGAAAAATAAAAAAGATGTGGAAAAAAAGTTTTTTGTTAGTTTTTAGTCGGCTACTTTTAATGTGACGCAAGTCACTGACACGGCGCAACAACACAAGTCACTGACACGGCGCAAAAACGCATCTCGGAATTTTTTCTCTCTAAAAACGCTAAATCTGCAAAATCATGTGCATAATCTGTATACTGGTCAATATCATGTTTGTGGTATTTTAATTATTATTTTATGGTTATTGCTGCTGCAGCCGTGCATAATCTGTGTAATATGCAGTGGCAGCGCCAGGGTATGGCTGGGGTAGGCTACAGCCATACCAAGAAATGGCTTAGCCCCACCTTAGCCCTACCTTAGCCCCACCTTAGCCCCACCTCAGCCCTACCTTAGCCCCACCTTAGCCCTACCTTAGCCCCACCTTAGCCCCACCTCAGCCCCACCTTAGCCCCACCTTAGCCCTACCTTAGCCCCACCTTAGCCCCACCTCAGCCCCACCTTAGCCCCACCTCAGCCCTACCTTAGCCCCACCTTAGCCCTACCTTAGCCCCACCTTAGCCCCACCATGAAAAATGATGTTAAAGTAAGCAAAATAAAGTCTGCCAACTCGCGGAGTAAATTGCACAGACAGCAGTTAGTAAGATTGATTTCAGCAGCCACTTGTCTGGAAATACCAAAGACTAGAAACGGTTTTGAAAACTTTTGTCACGTAGTGATCGTCTTCTCAATAAAACATCTTTGATAATGTCTTCTGGCCAATCAGAATCACGATAACGGCGTGGTGTTGTTGCAGGAAGCCCCGACGGAGAATACTTTTGCGGTAGTACATCTCTATATACATCGATACAACATTACGTGTTGATAGAAATCAACACGTAATGAAATAAGACCCCACGGTTTGATGATTGATAGGTGTGTGGGCTGTCTTTCATTTTGACACACAGAACAATGGGGCTATCCACCCTTATCCACAATGTAAAGTAATCCACAGCCTCTCTCCTCTTCTCTCTGTGAGGAGCAGCAGGTTCAGCTTTCAGAACAAAGTAACAAAAAACAAAAATGGCATTCATTTTTTTAAATGTGTAGTAATAGATGTATTTATTTTTCTTCTCAAGAGAGTACCAGAATGTGTATTTTATGTTAGTATTTCAAAAAATCTCCTGGGGGAGAATCCCCCAGACCCCCCTGCAGGGGTTGGTTTTCAGCATGTCGAGTCTTTCACCTGTGGGGGAATTGCAGGATTGGCTCCAGGTCGCCCTTTTTATTTACTACAAGACAAATGTGCCGTTTTATTTCATACAGTTCAATTTGGATTGAGACAGGGAAATAATCTAAACCTCACGCGTGGCGTTTCACTGTCAAGGGGGGCGATATAGCGTGTATGTAATTACATTGCAAATACTGACTTGAGCCCCACCACTGGATGGGTTAGCCCTACCATAGATTACCCAACAAAAATACTCTGGAGCCGCCACTGGTAATATGTAGCCAATAAATTCCACATTGTTGGTAAAATAATATTTTACATCTTTGTAGTGTGTGTGCTCTGTGCCTGTAATAGTGTTCACTGGAGTCCATTGTTATGCTGTGTGTGTGTGTGGTTTTGCCACGCCCCCCCGTTGGTGCGTAATTAGCACATCGGACTGCACCTCAGCACCCCCACCCAAATTACCTTCCCGCGCCTCTGCCTTCAACCCAAAGGATGAGTAACCTCTCTGAAGCTACGATGCCTGTTTCTCTTCACCATGAACTCTCTCTATGTTCTCTCTCTTCCCGGAGGCTGGATGAAACTCATCAGGTGAGATCACTTTACAGGTGAGTGGAACACAGCTACCGAGCTAACGCTAGCTAGCAGGCCGAGCTAACAGCCGTGTGGCAGGCGTAGATGGTTGGAGGAGAGAGATGTAGTTCATGTTGAACTCCACCCTAAATGAAGCACAGAGTGAGACCTACGTCACTGAAAGAGGGTCTTTAACACGGCCAAACCTCAGATGTGGAATTCATGGAACAATTCAAACGCTATAAACTGTTCGTCTCTCGCTGCCGTACGTTTCCTCAGAAATAAGTTCCCATGGGGAGACAGGAAGGGGCGGGGCTTCCCCTCTCTGTCAGAACAGAATGAACCAATCACAGCTCCTCTCTACCTGAGCAGGTGAGGCTAACAGCTCTGCCAGGTGAGCAGGTGTTTCTCTCTGAGGCTGAGCTACAGTCCAGGAGAGCAGACTCATGGCCTCCACACTGGAACTCTTTGGTCCCCATTGGAGCCTCCCCTTCTCCATAGAGCGCCCCCTGGATGACTGAAGGAGCCCCACAGCCGAGCTGCTTGCAGACCACCTGAGCATCCTGCTGGTCAAAGTCAGCCTCACACACTGAGGACCAGGACGGGTCAGACGGGTCAGAGTTCACCTCCAGTCTCCTGAGCACAGACCAGTCCCCCCCAGCAGCCTGACAGAGTCTGCAGAGAAGAGAACACAGAGAGAGATCTTGGCGCATGCAGCAGCTGCAGCCACTCGGCTACAGCTGCATTAGGTTGAGAAACCCTGAGGAGCAGAAAGACAATAGATGTTCCCTGAATCCTGAAGTACTGAGCAGCCGGTCATCAGGTCCTGTAGGAGCCTGCTGATACTCCAGCTGCTGCATGTGGGTTACTGTGAGGATGGGACTGATGGGCTTACCTCAGCAGGTGAGATGCATGATGGGACTGATGGGCTTACCTGAGCAGGTGAGATGCATGATGGGACTGATGGGCTTACCTGAGCAGGTGAGATTCAGGAGGTAACGAGAGTAACGTGGTGCTGCACACTTCCTCAGAGCAGATCCAGAATAAAGACAGCCAGGTCTGATCCCCCACACAAGTCTCCATGAGGACTCCTCTCTCCGTCCTACAGAAACAGCAGAGCCACAGTCGAGCTCTCTGCAGAAAACTTCTGCTCTCTTCAGGTTCCAGTCCCAATTAAGATAAACCACTGGTCTCCAGTCTCCCTGATGTCTCAGCTCCAGTCCTCCCTCACAGCGACTGGATCCTCCCACCAGCCTGACAGGCTCTGAACAGAAACAGGAGAGTCATCAGTAAAGAAGAGAGTTCACAGAGAGGGGAAGTCCCGCCCCTTCCTGTGGACCAACATGAGACCTTATTACAGAAAAATATTTAAGGGTCTTTAAGAATTGGAGGACATTTTCTGTCCCACCTGTGAGATTTCTCCGTACCCAAAATGCTGGAACGTTTGGTGTTAACCTGTTAAGCCCTGAGCCTGTTTTCCAGGTCTCAGGCTCGAAAATGACATTCCCAGAACAAATGACCATAACTTCACTTCTAAAAGGGTTAAATTAATAATCTTTTTTCTCAAAGCAAGGTTACATCTGTGAGTTGGATGTAGAAGAGTCAGAATCAATATAGATGTTTTTATTTTAAAGTAAATTCAGATTGAACATAGTAAAGAAATGTAAATGATAGTGTCCGTCCAAAAATAAACCATTACTTTTAGTGAAAACCAGCCTTGAATGAAGGGATAGGAGACTAAAAGCTTTAGGAATCCAAACTATAACATATAACAAGTACCCTGCATCGAGATTGATGCAAAACAAGTGACCTTTGACCTTTTTAGAGAGGTTTAGAAGAAAAAACACTTCTGGGGTCATTTGGGTGCATTTTCCATATCTCTGGCCCCCCTCGGTCGTTTTTGGTGATTGACATCTCTTTTTAACCGTTAGCCAATAGAATCGAGGGGGAGTTCCTAAAATCCATCTAAACATTACCAATGGGGGAATAGAGTGATGCACAGCCAGAATGCCCAAAACCGCTGTCATACTGGCTATCATTAGCAGCTAATATGAAAACTCCGTTTTTTACATAAAAATGGAATTATGGATTATCAGTAATCATTTCAAAGTGACGGACACATTGCATTAACCTATGGACTAACCTTCAGCCGCCTTTTTATCGTTTTAATGCCATTGAACAGAACTTTTGATCATAAAAACAGCAAAGACTATTTGCCGTTTTTGCTCCGTAAAGCTACGTCGTGTGATGTCTGGGTTTGCTTCCCCTGCCGTGGGTTTTCATCGCACTAATACCTCTAGAATCTGTGGAATCTCCGCTTTAATCTGATATCTTGTTTGTGCAAATCCGATAAGTAATAAAGTATCTCTATCGTGAGTTCTGTGCTAAGTACGTTAGCATTTTTTCGCTCAGGGATCATTTAGACGCTTCTTGTGAGACTTGTGTTTTGTTTCGGTAAAAATTGTTCGTATCGTCAGGTAGCTGAGTTTCTTCCCGTTAGGTGGGTATGAACATTCTTAGGGCTGCCGGGTTTAACAGGTTAAAGATACAGAGGTAGAAACAGATTAAAAACATCTTTTAAAATATCAAATGTCTCTCGAGCGTCTCCTGAAAAGACATTTTACTCTAGTCCTTTATTCTTGGGGACCAACTTTAATGTCAAATATAACATTTAAAGTAAATATATCTAATAAATAAAATATTTGTCTCGTTATTTCAGTCTTACCCGGTTCCTCATATTATCAAAATAAGATAAATTATTTCAAGTATTACAAGTTATTCTTTAGTTAAGTATCTCAGACTGTCGTTTTCTGAAGCTAAAAGCTAACATTAGCATTACTATAACTCAATCAATAAAGAGTAATTACAGTTTCAGAGTTGTATTTCCTGCAGTACAATTTATTATCTTTAAATGAAATGTTAATATATCAATTAGCATTATCTACATGTTTTAATATTTTCCCAGAAACAATAAACTCAAAATGAACTCTGTGTTTAAATTAGTCGGATCAAGAGAGAAGACATTTGAAAATAGCATTGAGCGCTGCTGAAAAGAAATGAAACATCCAATAAGAAGTTGATGCCTGAGTTTACTACCTTTTAACCTTTTAACCTTTTTAACCCTTTTGACCTTTTGACCTTTTAACCTTTTGACCTTGTTAACCTTTGAACCTCGATGCATCACGCTGTATCCTGCAGTGTTGATGAAGGGAAACCTAATGCCTGTTTCCACCCCGTGATTTAGATCTGCTCCTAAATGTGATGCGTTCACGGCCCATGATGCACCCGTTCACTGGGTTTCATTAAATCAGGTCTTTGAGACTTCCTGCTGGAGGAGGACGAGCCGAGACAGACCCCCTGCTGGGCGTCTGACAGAAGGGAAGCATCTCCCCCTCATCACGGATTATATTATATTGCTGACTAATGGTTAACCCAGTCAAACTGTGGTTCTGTGGACCTAGTGTTAGCAGGTGTGTGTTCTTGGTGTGAATGTGATCAGGTTGGTGTGTGTTGACGGACAGCTGCTGTCCTCTCTTCCCAGTTCTGTGAACCAGCTCTGAATCTTTTACTGGTACGGAGCACCGGACCATACCGGACTACTTTCACCTCTAAACAGAAACAACACTCATCTGTAAAAGAAGTTTGATGAAGAAGCGTTGAGACTAGAACTGGTTCTGCTTCAGTGGTTCTCTGTTCTCTGTTTACCTGTTTGGTTGAGAGTTCCTTTAGCCTGGAGTCCTGAGGAGAGAGTCAGGAGAGAGAGTCAGGAGAAAGATCCTTTAGGACTCTCTAAACATGATGCAGCAGATTGAGACATGATGCAGCAGATTGAGACACGATGCAGCAGATTGAGACACGATGCAGCAGATTGAGACACGATGCAGTAGATTTAAACATGATGCAGCAGATTGAGACACGATGCAGCAGATTGAGACACGATGCAGCAGATTTAGACACGATGCAGCAGATTTAGACACGATGCAGCAGATTGAGACACGATGCAGCAGATTGAGACACGATGCAGCAGATTGAGACTTGATGCAGCAGATTGAGACACGATGCAGCAGATTGAGACATGATGCAGACATGATGCAGCAGATTGAGACTTGATGCAGCAGATTGAGACATGATGCAGCAGATTGAGACACGATGCAGCAGATTGAGACATGATGCAGCAGATTGAGACTTGATGCAGCAGATTGAGACATGATGCAGCAGATTGAGACACGATGCATCAGATTGAGACATGATGCAGCAGATTGAGACATGATGCAGACACGATGCATCAGATTGAGACACGATGCAGCAGATTGAGACACGATGC